>CM042244.1:59679235-59724235 GCA_023566225.1 Romanogobio albipinnatus
CAAGGAAACCAAAACCCCATCAGGAGCAGAATGGAGGAAAATAAACCTTGGAGAAACCAGGCTCAGTCGGGGGGGCAGTTCTCCTCTGACCAATCAACAAACAGCGTATTATTATTATTCTGGCAGCTTTACAGGTCAGAGGTCATAATAGATTGTAATATTGGAACAATCGGAGTCATCCCGCTGGAGACGGGTTTATTGAGGATGCCGTGTCGATGAGGCAGTTTCAGGGGGAGGCTAATCACGGTCTCTCAGACGCTTCAGGGTCATGTGTTGGTCTTCTCTGGGCGCAGGTCCAGCATCTGATCTGGATCCGGCCCGGATCCGGCTGACTGCAGTAAACCTCGGGATAAACAGAGAGACTAACATTAGCGTAGATGCCATTCTTCTGATGATGTCACGAGTACATCAGGTGTTATGGGAAGTGTTCCCGGTTCCGGCTGACCTAGTTAATGCAGCCTAACAATCATTTCATTGAGAAAGTGTTTTATGTGTATGCCACAGTAAAGAGATGTGTGTTTAGTCTAGATTTAAACTGACAGAGTGTGTCTGCTTCCCGAACAATGCTAGGAAGAGTTCCAGAGTTTAGGAGCTAAATAGGAAAAGGATCGACCGCCTGCAGTTGATTTGGATATTCTCGGTATGATCAACTGGCCAGAGTTTAGAGAACGCAGTAGACTTGATGGAGTATAATGTGTTAAGAGCTCGCTCAAGTACTGGTACCGGTCATCCAGTGTTTTATATCAGCTCTGCATTCCGTTAATCTTGTGAATTGGTAAGTTTCTTTAGGGCGTGAAGAAATATAGAGCTGAGTATCGTCAGCATAACAATGAAACTAACGCCATGCTTCCTAATAATATCTCCAAGTGGTAGCAGGTACAGGGTGAAGAGCAGCGGTCCTAGCACTGAGCCTTGCGGTACTCCATACTGAACATGTGATCGGTGTGACATCTCTTCATTTACTGCTACAAATTGATAACGGTCACATAGGTGTGATTTAATCCATGACAAGGCAATTCCACTAATACCTACATAATTTTCGAGTCTATTCAAAAGAATGTTGTGGTCGATGGTAGCAAATGCAGCGCTAAGATCGAGTAACAATAATAGAGAGATACAGCCACGATCGGATGATAAGAGTAAATCATGTGTAACTCTGATGAGAGCAGTCTCAGTGCTATGATACGCTCTAAATCCTGACTGGAAATCCTCACAGATATTTTATTTTATGCATTTGGCAGATGCTTTTATCCAAAGCGACTTACAATGCCCTTATTACAGGGACAATCCCCCTGGAGCAACATGGAGTAAAGTGCCTTGCTCAAGGACACACTGGTGGAGAGCGCTGGGATCGAACCAGCAACCTTCTGCATATCAGTTCCATGGTTTAACCCACTGGACCACCATCTCACATACCATTTCTTTCTAAAAAGGAGCATAATTGTGAAGACACTGCCTTTTCAAGTATTTTTGACAGAAAGGGTAGATTTGAGATTGGTCTATAATTGACCAATTCTGTAGGATCAAGTTGCGGTTTTTTAATAAGTGGTTTAGTAATAGCTAACTTAAAAGTTTTTCGGTACATATCCTAATGACAAAGATGAATTAATGATATTAAGAAGAGGATCTATGACCTCTGGTAGCATCTCTTTTAATAGCCTAGTCGGTACAGGGTCAAGCATACATGTTGTTGATTTTGATGATTTAACGAGTTTAGTCAATTCTTCTTCTCCTATAGCAGTGAATGAGTGTGTGTGTGTGTGTGTGTGTGTGTGTCTTCTCCTATAGCAGTGAATGAGTGTAATTTTTCCTCAGTGACACTACAATGCTCTGTCTGATGTGATACTGTAGTAGACGCTGCATGGTTAAAATTTTCTTCCTAATATTATCAATCTTACATGTGAAGAAGTTCATAAAGTCATTCCAGCTGTGCTGTTTACAATCATCAGAAGTTGAAGCTTTATTTTTGGTTAATTTAGCCACTGTATCGAATAAATACCTTGGGTTGTGTTTGTTTTCTTCCAAGAGAGTTGAGAAATAAGCGGATCTAGCAGTTTTTACGGCCTTTCTGTATGCGATCATGTGCTCTTTCCACGAATTACGAAAGACCTCTAGTTTTGTTTTCTTCCAGCTGCGCTCCATTTTTCTGGCTGCTGTTTTAAGGGCCCGGGTGTGTGTGTGTGTGTGTGTGTGTGTGTGTGTGTGTGTGTGTGTGTGTGTGTGTGTGAGAGTGTGTGTGTGTGTGTGTGTGTGTGTGTGTGTGTGTGTGTGTGTGTGTGTGTGTGTGTGTGTGTGTGTGTGTGAGTGTGCTCGTTGTACCACGGCGTTGGACTATTTTCTTTAATCTTCTTTAAGCGCAGAGGAGCAACTGTGTCTAAAGTACTGGAAAAGAGAGAGTCAATAGTTTCTGTTGCAACATCGAGTTCTTCTATGCTATCTGGGATGCTGAGGAGATGATACTGATGAGGAAGATTATTTAAAAAGCAATCTTTAGTAGCGGCAGTGATTGTCCTGCCATTTTTGAAGTGAGGGGGCGACTTTGCAACCTTAGCTAAATTAAGTATACATGATACTAGGTAATGATCGGAGATGTCATCGCTCTGCTGCAGAATTTCAACGGTATCAACATTTATTCCATGTGACAATATTAGGTCTAAAGCAGGGATGGGCAACTCCAGTCCTCGAGGGCCACTGTCCTGCAAAGTTTAGCTCCAACCCTGATAAAACTCACCTGCCTGTAGCCTTCTAGTAATCCTGAAGACATTGATTAGCTGGTTCAGGTGTGTTTGATTAGGGTTGGAGCTAAACTCTGCAGGACAGTGGCCCTCGAGGACTGGAGTTGCCCATCCCTGGTCTAAAGTATGATTATGGCGATGAGTGGGTCCTGACACGTGTTGCCTAACTCCAGTAGAGTTTAGAATGTCTTTAAATGCTAATCCCAATGCGTCTTTTTCGTTGTCTACATGGATATTAAAATCACCAACAATTAGTACTTTATCTACGGCCAGTACTAATTCTGATAGAAAATCAGCAAATTCTTTGATAAAGTCTGTATTATGCCCTGGTGGCCTGTATACAGTAGCTAACACAAATGTTAAAAGGGTTTTATCATGTACACTACATGACGTTATATAAAGCACCAAAACTTCGAAGGAATTATATTTGAAACTAGACTTCTGAGTAATACTGAAGATATTATAAATTACAGCAGCCCCTCCCCCTTTACCTTTCAGACGCGGCTCATGTTTATAACAATAATCTTGGGGGGTGGACTCATTTAAAGTAATGTAGTCGTCAGGTTTTAGCCAGGTTTCTGTCAAACAGAGCACATCTAGATTATTATCTTTAATAATATCATTAACAATAAGCGCTTTTGGGGAAAGGGATCTAATATTCAGCAACCCAAGCTTTATCAATTGTTCATCTGCATTATATCTTTTGTTTATTTGTTGGACATCAATTAAATTTTTACTGTTGAATGGTTTTTATGTTTTTTTGTATTTACTAATTCGGGGAACAGACTAGGTGAATATCTAGGTGAAAGAGTCTCTATGTGCTGGGATTTATCTGACTCCGGTGAGACAGCTAGCAGACGGTCGGTTTAGCCAGTTTGTCTGCTTCCTGACCTGGGCCCTAGTGAGTCAAGGTTTAGCTCTAAGACTATGTGCCAAATTACTAGAGAGAAGAGCGGCACCACCCCAGGAGGGATGGATGCCATCCTTCTTCAACAGGTCAGGTCTGCCCCAAAAACTTTTCCAATTGTCTATGAACCCTATGTTATTTTGCGGACACCACTTAGACAACCAGCCATTGAGTGATGATAGTCTGCTAGCTATCTCATCACTCCTTCTAACGGGGAGCGGACCAGAACAATAAACAGCCTCTGACATCGTACTAGCGAGTTCACACACCTCTTTAATGTTAATTTTGGTGATCTCCGACTGGTGAAGTCGAACATCATTAGTGCCGACGTGAATAATAATCTTAGAGAATTTACGATTAGCTTTAGCCAGCACTTTTAAATTTGCTTTGATGTCAGGCGCTCTGGCTCCCGATAAACAAGTGACTATGGTGGCCGGTATCTTCACGTTCCGTGTAATAGAATCGCCAATGACTAGGGCACTTTCAACAGGATACTCAGTGGGTGCTTCACTGAGAGGGGAGAACCTGTTTGATGTTCTAACCAGAACGGAAGAGCGGTTCTTTGGTCTGCGACTATGTCGTCTCACTGTCACCCAGTTTCCCTGCTGCAAGGGCCCTGCAGCCGGAACCAAAGAATGTACAGAGTTCACTAAGCTATTCGCATCCAAATCAGTGTCTAAAGCTGTTACATCCTCACTACTCTCAGATAAAGTATGGATGCGTGTTTCTAATTCTGAAATCTTCTCCGTCAGCCTAACTATCTCCTTATATTTATCACATGTGAAGCCCTGTTCGCCAGCGGAGAAGCCTATACTAAACATGCAGCAAGCGGTGCAAGTGACAATGACAGGAGAAGACATGACTTACCGTGTTTGTTGATTAATCCAATTTACCACAATCGTATGCTGGACACTATTTACTAATCCAACTAATGAACTCAGAAAAAGGGAGACCCGGGTGCAGAGATGACAAGCTAACAGGCTAGCGAAATGCTAACGTGTGATGGTGATTTAGATTAAAAGCTAGCGATATCAAATTTAACGTGATAGGCAATTTTTAAACAATGTATGGTGATGAGTAAGTTATAGTTAGCAGTAGAACAAAGAGAAAATATCAAAATAGAGATTCAAACGTAAGCAAGGCTGTACAGAGCTACAGACAAGGCAGAAGGCAGACAGGAGACAGGAGCAATCGATCAGGCAGGAGCAATCGATCAGGCTTGTAGTCGTGTTGTTTACTCTTCTAATTGAGTAGCTATTAAATAGTTTACGTTTTGCCATCCAATATAATAGATCTGTTTGGAAAATATTGATTGATAAAGAAAACGGATAGTTTCTAATTCTGAGTATATGAGTTTTGGTGTAGTTCACTGGTAGTGTAAATAGGAATTTATCTTCAAATCTACTTAAAGGTAAAAAGGTAAATGTCAAGTAAAAAAATGATGCTTAAATAGGAACATAATAGTATTTAAGTGGCCTTAACATCATTCTTTATATATTATTTTTGCACTTTAAGAAAATGTACAAGTATACTTGTGATCTAAAACTACAAAACTAGTTTCATAAACTAATAAATGTGCTAGTATTTAACTATAAACTGTCAGTATACAAAAGTTCTCTTGTAGTTGCTGTACAAATGAAAAATGTAGTTGTAAACTAGTTGCGTACTCAGTTTATTACTGTTACACCTAAAAGTATACTTTTATATACTAAATAGTGGGCCAATTCAGTCCCAAGTAGTATTGGAATAGTACACTTACAAGTTTACTTCTAGAACATTGATATTAATATACTTACTATATTAAATATACTTAAAAACATAATTGAAATGTACTTAAGTATACTTCATAGAATTAACTTATATACTTATTTTTGTAAGGGATTCTATGAGATGAAAAATGAAAAGCCAAAATTATGATGTAAAAGTGAAAATTTTATGACATTAAAATTTTGAAATTATGATGTAAAAAGTACAAATTTTGTGTCAGTAAAAAGTCTAAATTACGACATAAAAGGTCACAATTATGACAAAAAGTCTACATTTTTGTAACAATTATGACTTTTAATGTCATAATGCAGATTTATGAAAGCATGATTTTTCCCCCTCTCCTTGAACTGTCACCTTATCGTCGTGGAGAGGTTTGAGTACCCGAATGATCCTGGGAGCTATGTTGTCTGGGGCTATATGCCCCTGGTAGGGTCTCCCAAGGCAAACAGGTCCTTGGTGACGGGCCAGACTAAGAACAGTTCTCAAACCCCTTTATGATGACAACTACAGCAAGGACCGAGACGTCGCCCGGAATGGTGCAGCCGGGGCCCCACCCTGGAGCCAGGCCCGGGGTTGAGGCTTGTATGTGAGCGTCTGGTGGCCGGGCCTCCCCCCATGGGGTCCGGCCGGGCTCAGCCCGAAGGAGTGACGTGGGGCCGCCCTCCTGTGGGCTCACCACCTGCAGGAGGGAGCGTAAGGGGCCGGTGCTTAGTGGATCGATCGACAGTCAAAGGCGAGGGCCCTGACGACCCGGTCTCTAGACACGGAATCCGGCTTTAGGGAAGTGGAATGTCACCTCGTTGGCGGGGAAGGAGCCTGAGCTTGTGCGGGAGGTCGAGAGGTACCGACTAGAGATAGTCAGGCTCACCTCCACGTACAGCTTGGGCTCTGGAACCACACTTCTTGAGAAAGGCTGGACTCTCTACCACTCTGGAGTTGCCCATGGTGAGAGGCGGAGGGCGGGAGTGGGTTTGCTTATAGCCCCCCAGCTCAGCCGCCATGTGTTGGAGTTCACCCTGGTGAACGAGAGGGTTGCTTCCCTGCGCCTTCGAGTCGGGGATAGGTCTCTCACTGTCGTATGTGCCTACGGGCCGAACGGCAGTGCGGAGTACCCGGCCCTCTTGGAGTCTCTGGGAGGGGTGCTGGAAAGTGCTCTGACTGGAGACTCCGTCGTTCTACTGGGGGACTTCAACGCCCACGTGGGCAGTGACAGTGACACCTGGAGGGGCGTGATTGGGAGGAACGGCCCCCTGATCTGAACCGAACAGTGTTCTGTTATTGGATTTCTGTGCTAGCCACGGTTTGTCCATAACGAACACCATGTTCAAGCATAAGGGTGTCCATCAGTGCACATGGCACCAGGACACCCTAGGCCGGAGGTCGATGATCGACTTCGTGGTCATGTCATCAGCCCTTCGGCCATATGTTTTGGACACTCGGGTGAAGAGAGGGGCGGAGCTGTCTGATCACCACCTGGTGGTGAGTTGGATCCGATGGCGGGGGAGGAAGCTGGACAGACTCGGCAGACCCAAACGTACTGTCAGGGTCTGTTGGGAACATTTGGCTGAGTCCCCTGTCAGAGAGATCTTCAACTCCCACCTCCGGCAGAGCTTCGACCGGATCCCGAGGGAGTCTGGAGATATTGAGTCCGAGTGGACCATGTTCTCCTCCTCCATTGTCGCTGCGGCCGCTCGGAGCTGTGGCCGTAAGGTCTCCGGTGCCTGTCGAGGCGGCAATCCCCGAACCCGGTGGTGGACACCGGAAGTAAGGGATGCCGTCAAGCTGAGTCCTATCGGGTCTGGATGGCTTGTGGGACTCTGGAGGCAGCTGACAGGTACCGGCAGGCCAAGCGGACTGCAGCCCGGGTAGTCGTGGAGGCAAAAAGTTCGGCGAGGCCATGGAGAAAGACTATCAGCTTGGTTTGCATTGCCGGCAGTAAGTCAGACCTGTTCCCGGTGCATGTTGGACTACGGCAGGGCTGCCCTTTGTCACCGGTTCTGTTCATTATTTTTATGGACAGAATTTATAGGCTCAGCCGCGACCCAGCCCCGGATAAGCGGAAGATGATGAATGGATGGATGATTTTTCCCTTATGTGGCAGAAATGTGCTTCCATACATATTTGCAATAACATGCAAAATTATTATTTTCCCACTTACTGCCACTAGATGAACATTTCTGCTTTACATTAAGAAAAAATAACCATATCATGATTTTATTTGAATTACACACACACACACACACACACATACACACACACACCATAGTGATGCCAATGCATTCATTGACATCAGATAAATACCATGGTACACATGCATATGGTAATCATAGAAAAACCTAATAGAAAATTTGGATGTTTACCATGGATATTTGGATATTTACCATGGATATTTGGATATTTACAATGGATATTTGGATGTTTACCATGAATATTTGGATGTTTACCATGTATATTTGGATGTTTACCATGGATATTTGGATGTTTACCATGAATATTTGGATGTTTACCATGTATATTTGGATGTTTACCATGGATATTTGGATGTTTACCATGAATATTTGGATGTTTACCATGGACATTTGGATGTTTACCATGTTAATTCTTTGAAGTACCCTGGAGTGCCATGAAAATACCATGGTAAGGGAATAAGGAAATCATTCTTGTTCTTTTCTAGCTTATGCAGTAATATATCTTATATACTCTAAACTTGTTACTATGAATATTGTTGGCTTTTATGATTAATTGCATGTGATGTTCCTCATTTGCGTTAGTATATATCATAGTTCTGTCTGCATCTTGTCTTCAGGCTGCTAAATACCCATATATATGCCTGATGTTGCACGTATGGATGAACACAGAGGTTGAGATAAAGGCGTAACGTAGAAATGGAGAATCAAGACAGAAACTAAGAGACTCAGGAAGTCACGGAGGGAAGTTTAGTGGTTTCTTGCGTCACAGACACTTTACACTGAAGCTTGTTGCCGGTGCAGAGAGAAAGGTAAGACTGGAGGCTTTTCTGTGTTCTTCTGTGTTTTTCTCATCTCAGTTTGTAATGTGGCGTTGGCTGTGAAGATGCTGGATCAAACGGCTGTAGGAAGGGGTCCACTCGTGCCCTATGTAGGGGAACGGCCTGAGATAGTTTGATGATGTGAGCGTGAAGGCCTTCAGATGTGATCAGTCATTTCCGCAAGAGCACCAGAGGCCGAGAGGAATGAGCTTACTGAAAAAGGCAGTTCTGATCGAGGCGAGCGTGATGTGAAACCCTTGAGTTGGAGGATTTGAATCGATCTTCTGTGTTACTTCTGTAAGATATGAAGAGTGTGTAGAACGTGAGGGTGTGGCTTTTAATCGGTGGAAAAACTCACACACAGAGAAGAGGAAACTGCCAGGGTGGCACGCGACCCAACCCAACCCAGCACTCCGTGAGGTGAAGGGTCCGTGGAGCTTCACGAGAGAGAGTGTGTGTCGGTTCAGAACGACCGCTGGTGCTGGAGATGACATGTTATATGTGCAGGTTTGCATGGCTTTAGATGTTGTCCTGTTTTTGCATTTCCTTTTTGCATCTGTGCTGTTCTTTCTGTGTTTCCTGTGGTTGTGAACCTGGAGGAGTGTTTTATTGCTCAGAGGCTGCACTTTCGCTATTTATGAACGTTAAAAATTTGCAAACGTTACTTTTAAATGTTGCATTCTGTAACTTGTAACACTTAAAATGTTTCAGGTTCCATGAATGATGTTGTTGTGCGTTATTAAAGGCCAGATAGCTTTCTATGAATGGCACGTTTGTTCATAACCTCATTATGTTCATGTCCCATTTATGTTGTATTGATATTGAATTTTAAATCGAGTCAGAATGACATAAGATAAGATCTCTAAATTTCGGGTGGATGTTTTCAATTGGCTGTCAGTATTAATGAAAAGTAATAACATAGTTTATCATGTATTTGATGGATATTTCAAATCCCCAGTTTTTTGAACATGATAACTTTGGTGGATGAATCTAATGTTCTCATGTAAATGCCTGGAAGAAATCCAACCCCTTCATGGCCACAGGTGTGTAACTCAAGCTCTAGACCTGCAGACGCTTCTACACACATCAGTGAGAGAATGGGCCGCTCTCAGGAGCTCAGAGAACTCAAGCTCTAGACCTGCAGACGCTTCTACACACATCAGTGAGAGAATGGGCCGCTCTCAGGAGCTCAGAGAACTCAAGCTCTAGACCTGCAGACGCTTCTACACACATCAGTGAGAGAATGGACCGCTCTCAGGAGCTCAGAGAACTCAAGCTCTAGACCTGCAGACGCTTCTACACACATCAGTGAGAGAATGGGCCGCTCTCAGGAGCTCAGAGAACTCAAGCTCTAGACCTGCAGACGCTTCTACACACATCAGTGAGAGAATGGGCCGCTCTCAGGAGCTCAGAGAACTCAAGCTCTAGTCCTGCAGACGCTTCTACACACATCAGTGAGAGAATGGACCGCTCTCAGGAGCTCAGAGAACTCCAGCTCTAGACCTGCAGACGCTTCTACACACATCAGTGAGAGAATGGGCCGCTCTCAGGAGCTCAGAGAACTCAAGCTCTAGACCTGCAGACGCTTCTACACACATCAGTGAGAGAATGGACCGCTCTCAGGAGCTCAGAGAACTCAAGCTCTAGTCCTGCAGACGCTTCTACACACATCAGTGAGAGAATGGGCCGCTCTCAGGAGCTCAGAGAACTCAAGCTCTAGACCTGCAGACGCTTCTACACACATCAGTGAGAGAATGGACCGCTCTCAGGAGCTCAGAGAACTCAAGCTCTAGTCCTGCAGACGCTTCTACACACATCAGTGAGAGAATGGGCCGCTCTCAGGAGCTCAGAGAACTCAAGCTCTAGACCTGCAGACGCTTCTACACACATCAGTGAGAGAATGGGCCGCTCTCAGGAGCTCAGAGAACTCAAGCTCTAGACCTGCAGACGCTTCTACACACATCAGTGAGAGAATGGACCGCTCTCAGGAGCTCAGAGAACTCAAGCTCTAGTCCTGCAGACGCTTCTACACACATCAGTGAGAGAATGGACCGCTCTCAGGAGCTCAGAGAACTCAAGCTCTAGTCCTGCAGACGCTTCTACACACATCAGTGAGAGAATGGACCGCTCTCAGGAGCTCAGAGAACTCAAGCTCTAGTCCTGCAGACGCTTCTACACACATCAGTGAGAGAATGGACCGCTCTCAGGAGCTCAGAGAACTCAAGCTCTAGTCCTGCAGACGCTTCTACACACATCAGTGAGAGAATGGGCCGCTCTCAGGAGCTCAGAGAACTCAAGCTCTAGGCCTGCAGACGCTTCTACACACATCAGTGAGAGAATGGACCGCTCTCAGGAGCTCAGAGAACTCAAGCTCTAGTCCTGCAGACGCTTCTACACACATCAGTGAGAGAATGGGCCGCTCTCAGGAGCTCAGAGAACTCAAGCTCTAGTCCTGCAGACGCTTCTACACACATCAGTGAGAGAATGGGCCGCTCTCAGGAGCTCAGAGAACTCAAGCTCTAGTCCTGCAGACGCTTCTACACACATCAGTGAGAGAATGGGCCGCTCTCAGGAGCTCAGAGAACTCAAGCTCTAGGCCTGCAGACGCTTCTACACACATCAGTGAGAGAATGGACCGCTCTCAGGAGCTCAGAGAACTCAAGCTCTAGTCCTGCAGACGCTTCTACACACATCAGTGAGAGAATGGGCCGCTCTCAGGAGCTCAGAGAACTCAAGCTCTAGTCCTGCAGACACTTCTACACACATCAGTGAGAGAATGGGCCGCTCTCAGGAGCTCAGAGAACTCAAGCTCTAGGCCTGCAGACGCTTCTACACACATCAGTGAGAGAATGGGCCGCTCTCAGGAGCTCAGAGAACTCAAGCTCTAGTCCTGCAGACGCTTCTACACACATCAGTGAGAGAATGGGCCGCTCTCAGGAGCTCAGAGAACTCAAGCTCTAGTCCTGCAGACGCTTCTACACACATCAGTGAGAGAATGGGCCGCTCTCAGGAGCTCAGAGAACTCAAGCTCTAGTCCTGCAGACGCTTCTACACACATCAGAGAGAGAATGGGCCGCTCTCAGGAGCTCAGAGAACTCAAGCTCTAGTCCTGCAGACGCTTCTACACACATCAGTGAGAGAATGGGCCGCTCTCAGGAGCTCAGAGAACTCAAGCTCTAGACCTGCAGACGCTTCTACACACATCAGAGAGAGAATGGGCCGCTCTCAGGAGCTCAGAGAACTCAAGCTCTAGACCTGCAGACGCTTCTACACACATCAGTGAGAGAATGGGCCGCTCTCAGGAGCTCAGAGAACTCAAGCTCTAGACCTGCAGACGCTTCTACACACATCAGTGAGAGAATGGACCGCTCTCAGGAGCTCAGAGAACTCAAGCTCTAGGCCTGCAGACGCTTCTACACACATCAGTGAGAGAATGGACCGCTCTCAGGAGCTCAGAGAACTCAAGCTCTAGACCTGCAGACGCTTCTACACACATCAGTGAGAGAATGGACCGCTCTCAGGAGCTCAGAGAACTCAAGCTCTAGACCTGCAGACGCTTCTACACACATCAGTGAGAGAATGGGCCGCTCTCAGGAGCTCAGAGAACTCAAGCTCTAGACCTGCAGACGCTTCTACACACATCAGTGAGAGAATGGACCGCTCTCAGGAGCTCAGAGAACTCAAGCTCTAGACCTGCAGACGCTTCTACACACATCAGAGAGAGAATGGGCCGCTCTCAGGAGCTCAGAGAACTCAAGCTCTAGACCTGCAGACGCTTCTACACACATCAGAGAGAGAATGGGCCGCTCTCAGGAGCTCAGAGAACTCAAGCTCTAGTCCTGCAGACGCTTCTACACACATCAGTGAGAGAATGGGCCGCTCTCAGGAGCTCAGAGAACTCAAGCTCTAGACCTGCAGACGCTTCTACACACATCAGTGAGAGAATGGGCCGCTCTCAGGAGCTCAGAGAACTCAAGCTCTAGACCTGCAGACGCTTCTACACACATCAGTGAGAGAATGGGCCGCTCTCAGGAGCTCAGAGAACTCAAGCTCTAGTCCTGCAGACGCTTCTACACACATCAGTGAGAGAATGAGCCGCTCTCAGGAGCTCAGAGAACTCAAGCTCTAGTCCTGCAGACGCTTCTACACACATCAGTGAGAGAATGAGCCGCTCTCAGGAGCTCAGAGAACTCAAGCTCTAGTCCTGCAGACGCTTCTACACACATCAGAGAGAGAATGGGCCGCTCTCAGGAGCTCAGAGAACTCAAGCTCTAGTCCTGCAGACGCTTCTACACACATCAGTGAGAGAATGGGCCGCTCTCAGGAGCTCAGAGAACTCAAGCTCTAGACCTGCAGACGCTTCTACACACATCAGTGAGAGAATGGACCGCTCTCAGGAGCTCAGAGAACTCAAGCTCTAGACCTGCAGACGCTTCTACACACATCAGTGAGAGAATGGGCCGCTCTCAGGAGCTCAGAGAACTCAAGCTCTAGACCTGCAGACGCTTCTACACACATCAGTGAGAGAATGGGCCGCTCTCAGGAGCTCAGAGAACTCAAGCGTGGGGCCGTGATCGCTGGACGCCTGTGCAATAAGGCCATTCGGGACATTTCCTCACTACTAAATATTCCACGCTCAACTGTTAGTGGGATTATAACAAAGTGGAAGCCATTGGGAACGACAGCAACTCAGCCACAGAGCGGGGTCAGCGCATGCTGAGGGTCACAGAAGTCGCCAACTTTCTGCAGAGTCAAGAGCTCCAGACCTCCAAACTTCTATGGACTTCAGTTGAGCTCAAGAACAGTGTGTAGAGCTTCATTGAATGGGTTTCCATGGCCGAGCAGCTCATCCAAGCCTCATATCACCAAGTGCAATGCAAAGTGTGGGATGCAGTGGGGTAAAGCGTGCCGCCACTGGGCTCTAGAGCAGTGGAGACGTGTTCTCTGAGTGACCAATCACGCTTCTCTGTCTGACAATCTCATGGACGAGTCTGGGTTTGGCGGTCGCCAGGAGAACGGGACTCGCCTGACTGCATTGTGCCAAGTGTAAAGTTTGGTGGAGGGGGAATAATGGGGTGGAGTTGTTTTTCAGGGGTTAGTTCCAGTGAAAGGAACTCTTAATGCTTCACCAATACATTTTGGACAATTTCATGCTCCCATCTTTGTGGGATCAGTTTGGGGACGGCCCCTTCCTGTCCCAGCATGACTGCGCTCCAGTGCTCAAAGCATCGCTCCATAAAGACATGGATGAGGAGTTTGGTGTGGAGGAACTGGACTGGCCTGCACAGAGTCCTGACCTCAACCCGATAGAACACCTTTGGGATGAATTAGAGCGGAGACTGAGAGCCAGGCCTTCTCGTCCAACATCACAGATGCGCTTCTAGAAGAATCCCCATAAACACACTCCTAACCCTTGAGGAAAGAAGAGCTGAAGCTGTTAGAGCTGTGACTCCATATTAAACCCTACGGATGAAGAATGGGAAGATCGTGTGTGTGTGTGAAGGGGCGGCACAACACTTCTGGCAATATAGTGTATATCCACTCAGTGGCCACTTTATTAGGTACACCTTGTTAGCAGTTGGACGGATCTTCTTTTGCCTTCAAAACTGCCTTGATTCTTCATGGCACAGATTTGTCGGCTACACATCCATGATGTGAATCTCCTGTTCCAGCTCATCCCAAAGCTGCTCTCCTGGACTGAGCTCTGTGACTGTGGAGGCTGCTTGAACTCACTAGCATGATCGATGCACCAGCTTGCCATGATCTGAGCTTTGTGATGTGTGTTATCCTGCCGGAAGTATCCATCAGAAGATGGTTCACTGTGGATGGACATGGTCAGCAACAATACTCGGGTCGGCTGTGGTGTTTAAACAGTGCTCAGCTGGCACTAAGAGGGCCAAGAAAATACCATTACATCACCACTTTCATATTGTTTATGCCAAATTCTGACCCTCCCATCTGAACGTCTTTGTTTTCTCTTTTTCGGACCATTCTCTGTAACCCTAGAGATGAACATCCCAGTATATCAGCAGTTTCTGAAATACTGAGATACATCACGTGTATAGTATGTCTCAATGCATTGAGTTGCTGCCCTGTGATTGGCTGGTTAGATACACTCACCTAAAGGATTATTAGGAACACCTGTTCAATTTTTCATTAATGCAATTATCTAATCAACCAATCACATGGCAGTTGCTTCAATGCATTTAGGGGTGTGGTCCTGGTCAAGACAATCTCCTGAACTCCAAACTGAATGTCGGAATGGGAAAGAAAGGGGATTTAAGCAATTTTGAGCGTGGCATGGTTGTTGGTGCCAGACGGGCCGGTCAGAGTATTTCACAATCTGCTCAGTTACTGGGATTTTCACGCACAACCATTTCTAGGGTTTACAAAGAATGGTGTGAAAAGGGAAACACATCCAGTATGGGGCCGTCCTGTGGGCCAAAATGCCTTGTTGATGCTAGAGGTCAGAGGAGAATGGGCCGACTGATTCAAGCTGATAGAAGAGCAACTTTGACTGAAATAAGCACTCGTTACAACCGAGGTATGCAGCAAAGCATTTGTGAAGCCACAACACACACAACCTTGAGGCGGATGGGCTACAACAGCAGAAGACCCCACCGGGTACCACTCATCTCCACTACAAATAGGAAAAAGAGGCTACAATTTGCACCAGCTCACCAAAATTGGACAGTTGAAGACTGGAAAAATGTTGCCTGGTCTGATGAGTCTGGATTTCTGTTGAGACATTCAGATGGTAGAGTCAGAATTTGGCGTAAACAGAATGAGAACATGGATCCATCATGCCTTGTTACCACTGTGCAGGCTGGTGGTGGTGGTGTAATGGTGTGGGGGATGTTTTCTTGGCACACTTTAGGCCCCTTAGTGCCAATTGGGCATCATTTAAATGCCACGGCCTACCTGAGCATTGTTTCTGACCATGTCCATCCCTTTATGCCCAGCATGTGCCCATCCTCTGATGGCTACTTCCAGCAGGATAATGGTAAATGTTCACTGGACTAAAATGGCCGTCCCACAGTCCCCAGATCTCAACCCAATAGAGCATCTTTGGGATGTGGTGGAACGGGAGCTTCGTGCCCTGGATGTGCATCCCACAAATCTCCATCAACTGCAAGATGCTCTCCTATCAATATGGGCCAACATTTCTAAAGAATGCTTTCAGCTCCTTGTTGAATCAATGCCACGTAGAATTAAGGCAGTTCTGAAGGCCAAAGGGGGTCAAACACAGTATTAGTGCTGCTCCTAATAATCCTTTAGGGGAGTGTATGTGCATTAACGATCTGTTGAACAGGTGTACCCAATAAAGTGGCCGGTGTGTGTGTGTGTGTGTGTGTGTGTGTGTGTGTGTGTGTGTGTGTGTGTGTGTGTGAATGAGTGTGTATGAGAGTGTGTGTGTGTGTGTGTGTGTGTGTGTGTGTGTATGTATGTGAATGTGTGTGTGTATACTGTATATGCACACACACATACATATTAAACAATGTGTTAATGAAGTGAGTTTATGCTCTGGAAGAATATAGCAACTCTTCAACAACCTTTATTTTTAAGAATGAACACAATTGTTTCTATCCTGGTGAACTTCTACCGCTGTGCAATAGAAAGTATCCTGACCAACTGTGTGGCAGAATGGTATGGGAGCTGCTCTGTTGCACTGCAGCGGGTGGTGAAAACTGCCCAGCGCATCACAGGGACTCCACTACCTGCCATCGAGCACATCCAGAGGAAACGCTGTCTGCATCGAGCTCGCAGCATCCTCAAGGACTCCTCTCACCCAGCCCACAGACTGTTTTCTCTCCTGCCCTCCGGCAGGCGTTTCAGGATCCTCCGGACCAGGACCAGCAGACTAAAGAACAGTTTTTTCCCCAGAGCTGTCTCTTTACTGAACTCAAACCCCCGCTGATCCACTTCCCTCATAAACTGCAAACTCTCCTACCTCACACCTACATTCACTTTGTTATTTGCACTACCGACTGTTTATTACAGTAACAACTGTTTACTTCTGCATCTTGCACTGCCATATCTTAACTGGATTATGCTCATTTGCACTGCCGACTGTATTTATAGTACCAACTGTTTACATTTGCATTTTGCACCGTACTTCTAACTGTAATATGCAACCACTTCCACTGCACTTTACACTTTTTTTTCGGATAGCTCTGTCCATACTTCATTGCACTACCTTAATCCACTGCTATATTCCTCATCTTAGCCTAACATATCATTGTATACCTCTATCTGTAAAATTCTGTTTATAGTAATAGCCATCTCTCTCTCTCTCTCTCTCTCTCTCTCTCTCTATATATATATATATATATATATATTCAGTACATTTCCATGTCCTGCACTTATTCAACCATTGTATATATCCTGCACTTGCTGCTATTGCACTTCTGGTTAGACCTAAACTGCATTTCGTTGCCTTGTACCTGTACTTGTGTAATGACAATAAAGTTGAATCTAATCTAATCTAATCTAATCTAATCTAATCTAATCTAATCTAATCTAATCTAATCTAATCTAATTGTTACATTGTGTAAAAATTTTCTGAATTCAGTGGCTTACAAAATGTATTTATTTCTCTGTTGTATAGATATATTTCCTATCTCTCGAGATGACATGTGGATTCCATCAAGCAGTTCTGCAGGATGTAGTTCATCAGTGAAGGTCAGTTCTGGAGCGGCACCGGATCATAAATCGGGATTCAATATTCACAGCAGCCGTCATGTGGGGTTTAGCTTCAGCAGTTCACACAAACACTCATTAAACAGCTCACACACACACACACACACACACAAAAGGCCTGAATGTTAGAGAAAAGGTGAAAGACGAGCAAGATGAGGAGAGGCCGGAGAAAAGGAGGCAGTCGGGACAAAGTGTTTGGATGTGACCTGCTGGAGCATCTGTCGTCCACCGCGCAGGACAGTGAGTTCACTCTCATGTGTTTGATCAAACTCTTTCTGTCTCACACACACTCACACACTCTTTCTGTCTGTCTCGAGCAGTTCCTCAAGTGTTACGCATCTGTAGTGAGTTCATCGAGGAACACGGGATCGTGGATGGGATCTACAGACTGTCTGGAGTCTCATCCAACACTCAGAAGTTAAGGTGTGTGAAACTGAGTTATTAACTCAAACGAAACACTTGAGGGCATTGATAGAGGTGTGTTTACTCTGTGTGTGTGTGTGTGCAGGAGTGAGTTCGACACAGAAGGCTCTCCGGATCTGAATAAGGACGTGTATCTGCAGGACATTCACTGCGTGAGCTCGCTGTGTAAGGCTTACTTCAGAGAGCTGCCCAACCCTCTGCTCACATACGAGCTCTACGACCGCTTCGCCGTGAGTCTGCCATCATAACATCACCCTGGGAACACTTGAGACATGCATACAAGCGTCTGCTTTAATGTCTGCAGAGTAACACTCAGAGAACACTCAAGAGTAACGCTCAGAGAACACTCAAGAGTAACACTCAGAGAACACTCAAGAGTAACGCTCAGAGAACACTCAAGAGTAACACTCAGAGAACGCTCAAGAGTAACACTCAGAGAACACTCAAGAGTAACGCTCAGAGAACACTCAAGAGTAACACTCAGAGAACACTCAAGAGTAACACTCAGAGAACACTCAAGAGTAACACTCAGAGAACACTCAAGAGTAACACTCAGAGAACACTCAAGAGTAACACTCAGAGAACACTCAAGAGTAACACTCAGAGAACACTCAAGAGTAACACTCAGAGAACACTCAAGAGTAACACTCAGAGAACACTCAAGAGTAACGCTCAGAGAACACTCAAGAGTAACACTCAGAGAACACTCAAGAGTAACACTCAGAGAACACTCAAGAGTAACACTCAGAGAACACTCAAGAGTAACGCTCAGAGAACACTCAAGAGTAACGCTCAGAGAACACTCAAGAGTAACACTCAGAGAACACTCAAGAGTAACGCTCAGAGAACACTCAAGAGTAACACTCAGAGAACGCTCAAGAGTAACACTCAGAGAACACTCAAGAGTAACGCTCAGAGAACACTCAAGAGTAACGCTCAGAGAACACTCAAGAGTAACACTCAGAGAACACTCAAGAGTAACACTCAAGAGTAACACTCAGAGAACACTCAAGAGTAACACTCAGAGAACACTCAAGAGTAACACTCAGAGAACACTCAAGAGTAACACTCAGAGAACACTCAAGAGTAACACTCAGAGAACACTCAAGAGTAACACTCAGAGAACACTCAAGAGTAACGCTCAGAGAACACTCAAGAGTAACACTCAGAGAACACTCAAGAGTAACACTCAGAGAACACTCAAGAGTAACACTCAGAGAACACTCAAGAGTAACGCTCAGAGAACACTCAAGAGTAACACTCAGAGAACACTCAAGAGTAACACTCAGAGAACACTCAAGAGTAACACTCAGAGAACACTCAAGAGTAACACTCAAGAGTAACACTCAGAGAACACTCAAGAGTAACACTCAGAGAACACTCAAGAGTAACGCTCAGAGAACACTCAAGAGTAACACTCAGAGAACACTCAAGAGTAACACTCAGAGAACACTCAAGAGTAACACTCAGAGAACGCTCAAGAGTAACGCTCAGAGAACACTCAAGAGTAACACTCAGAGAACACTCAAGAGTAACACTCAGAGAACACTCAAGAGTAACGCTCAGAGAACACTCAAGAGTAACACTCAGAGAACACTCAAGAGTAACACTCAGAGAACACTCAAGAGTAACACTCAGAGAACACTCAAGAGTAACGCTCAGAGAACACTCAAGAATAACACTCAGAGAACACTCAAGAGTAACACTCAGAGAACACTCAAGAGTAACACTCAGAGAACACTCAAGAGTAACACTCAAGAGTAACACTCAGAGAACACTCAAGAGTAACACTCAGAGAACACTCAAGAGTAACACTCAGAGAACACTCAAGAGTAACACTCAGAGAACACTCAAGAGTAACGCTCAGAGAACACTCAAGAGTAACGCTCAGAGAACGCTCAAGAGTAACGCTCAGAGAACACTCAAGAGTAACGCTCAGAGAACGCTCAAGAGTAACGCTCAGAGAACACTCAAGAGTAACGCTCAGAGAACACTCAAGAGTAACGCTCAGAGAACACTCAAGAGTAACACTCAGAGAACACTCAAGAGTAACGCTCAGAGAACACTCAAGAGTAACGCTCAGAGAACACTCAAGAGTAACACTCAGAGAACACTCAAGAGTAACGCTCAGAGAACACTCAAGAGTAACGCTCAGAGAACACTCAAGAGTAACGCTCAGAGAACACTCAAGAGTAACGCTCAGAGAACACTCAAGAGTAACACTCAGAGAACACTCAAGAGTAACACTCAGAGAACACTCAGGAGTAACACTCAGAGAACACTCATGAGTAACACTCAGAGAACACTCAAGAGTAACACTCAGAGAACACTCAAGAGTAACACTCAGAGAACACTCATGAGTAACACTCAGAGAACACTCAAGAGTAACACTCAGAGAACACTCAAGAGTAACACTCAGAGAACACTCAAGAGTAACACTCAGAGAACACTCAAGAGTAACACTCAGAGAACACTCAAGAGTAACACTCAGAGAACACTCAAGAGTAACACTCAGAGAACACTCAAGAGTAACACTCAGAGAACACTCAAGAGTAACACTCAGAGAACACTCATGAGTAACACTCAGAGAACACTCAAGAGTAACACTCAGAGAACACTCAAGAGTAACACTCAGAGAACACTCATGAGTAACACTCAGAGAACACTCAAGAGTAACACTCAGAGAACACTCAAGAGTAACGCTCAGAGAACACTCAAGAGTAACGCTCAGAGAACACTCAAGAGTAACGCTCAGAGAACACTCAAGAGTAACTCTCAGAGAACACTCAAGAGTAACACTCAGAGAACACTCAAGAGTAACGCTCAGAGAACACTCAAGAGTAACGCTCAGAGAACACTCAAGAGTAACGCTCAGAGAACACTCAAGAGTAACGCTCAGAGAACACTCAAGAGTAACACTCAGAGAACACTCAAGAGTAACACTCAGAGAACACTCAAGAGTAACACTCAGAGAACACTCAAGAGTAACGCTCAGAGAACACTCAAGAGTAACACTCAGAGAACACTCAAGAGTAACGCTCAGAGAACACTCAAGAGTAACACTCAGAGAACACTCAAGAGGAACACTCAGAGAACACTCAAGAGTAACGCTCAGAGAACACTCAAGAGTAACACTCAGAGAACACTCAAGAGTAACGCTCAGAGAACACTCAAGAGTAACACTCAGAGAACACTCAAGAGTAACACTCAGAGAACACTCAAGAGTAACACTCAGAGAACACTCAAGAGTAACGCTCAGAGAACACTCAAGAGTAACGCTCAGAGAACACTCAAGAGTAACGCTCAGAGAACACTCAAGAGTAACGCTCAGAGAACACTCAAGAGTAACACTCAGAGAACACTCAAGAGTAACGCTCAGAGAACACTCAAGAGGAACACTCAGAGAACACTCAAGAGGAACACTCAGAGAACACTCAAGAGTAACACTCAGAGAACACTCAAGAGTAACGCTCAGAGAACACTCAAGAGTAACGCTCAGAGAACACTCAAGAGTAACGCTCAGAGAACACTCAAGAGGAACACTCAGAGAACACTCAAGAGGAACACTCAGAGAACACTCAAGAGTAACACTCAGAGAACACTCAAGAGTAACACTCAGAGAACACTCAAGAGTAACACTCAGAGAACACTCAAGAGTAACGCTCAGAGAACACTCAAGAGTAACACTCAGAGAACACTCAAGAGTAACACTCAGAAAACACTCTAGAGTAACACTCAGAGAACACTCAAGAGTAACACTCAAGAGTAACACTCAGAGAACACTCAAGAGTAACACTCAGAGAACACTCAAGAGTAACACTCAAGAGTAACACTCAGAGAACACTCAAGAGTAACGTAACTGATGTGATGGGGCACTGATGGGTAAGAGCTCTTATTGTGTCAGTGTTTCAGCAGATCTTCTCATGTGCTCGTGTTGTTCTGTGGGCAGGACGCAGTGGCCATTCAGCTGGAGGACGAGAGGCTGGTGAAGATTGGAGAGGTGCTGAAGGATTTACCTGCTCTTCACCACAGGTCAACATCACACCCGCTCTTACACTAAACTAAACTTCTCACAAACCCGCACGATCTGTCGAGCTCCAGAAGGGACCAATGAACTAAATCAAAGTATCATTGCAGATTTAATTCAAACGGTTGTTTCGAAGAGGAACATTTTGGGTGAACTGACGCTTTAAGATCCGTCCACTGAAAGGAATCTGGGAATTGAAAATACATGGAGAAAATGGCTATGACTGGACTTTAATCATATATAGATTTAATCTAAATCCATTGTGTTCCTTTAACACTTTCTGTCTTCAGAACGCTGGAATATTTGATGCGTCATCTGGTCAAAATGTCCTCATATGCGTCCGAGACCAACATGCACTCAAGAAACCTCGCCATCGTTTGGGCCCCAAACCTCCTCCGGTACGTGTGTGTGTGTGAGTGTGTGTGTGTGTGTGTGTGTGTTTCGCCTGACGCTTTGAGTGTGTGTGTGTTTCGCCTGACGCTCTGAGTGTGTGTGTGCTTCGCCTGACGCTCTGAGTGTGTGTGTGCTTCGCCTGACGCTCTGAGTGTGTGTGTGTGTGTGTGTGTGTGTTTCGCCTGACTGACGCTCTGAGTGTGTGTGTGCTTCGCCTGACGCTCTGAGTGTGTGTGTGTGTGTGTGTGTTTCGCCTGACTGACGCTCTGAGTGTGTGTGTGCTTCGCCTGACGCTCTGAGTGTGTGTGTGTGTGTGTGTGTTTCGCCTGACTGACGCTCTGAGTGTGTGTGTGCTTCGCCTGACGCTCTGAGTGTGTGTGTGTGTGTGTGTGTGTGTGTGTGTGTGTGTGTTTCGCCTGACTGACGCTCTGAGTGTGTGTGTGCTTCGCCTGACGCTCTGAGTGTGTGTGTGTGTGTGTGTGTTTCGCCTGACGCTCTGAGTGTGTGTGTGTTTCGCCTGACGCTCTGAGTGTGTGTGTGCTTCGCCTGACGCTCTGAGTGTGTGTGTGTGTGTGTGTGTGTTTCGCCTGACGCTCTGAGTGTGTGTGTGTTTCGCCTGACGCTCTGAGTGTGTGTGTGCTTCGCCTGACGCTCTGAGTGTGTGTGTGTGTGTGTGTGTGTGTTTCGCCTGACGCTTTGAGTGTGTGTGTGTTTCGCCTGACGCTCCGAGTGTGTGTGTGTTTCGCCTGACGCTCTGAGTGTGTGTGTGTGTGTGACGACACTCATTTATGAAGAGATTATATTAATATAACTCTCTGCAGATCGAAGGACATCGAGTCGACTGGTTTTAACGGCACTGCAGCGTTCATGGAGGTCCGCGTTCAGTCCATCGTGGTGGAGTTCATTCTCACTCATGTGCCCGAGCTTTTCCCTGGAACAGGTATTTCATCTTCCTCAGTGAAAGTATATCGAGTGAAGCGCTTCTCAAACAAGAGCAAATGTAGGCGGGGCTTGAGCAGGGCAGGACTTAGGGTGATGGGGGCCCCTGGGCTTGAGTCACTTTCGGGCCCTACCTTCTAAACATTACTTTAAATAGAACAAAATGATACACAAGCTATGTATTAGAGCAACACAATTCTAGATAAACTGAGAATAAAAATAGAGATCATTATTCTGAACAAACAACTAAACAAAACATAATTTATGTTAATTGCTAAAGTCTATAAAAATGTTTAATTAATCTGAATTATTTATTTAAAAAAACTTGGGTTTGAATGAATGATTCAATTCCTCAATCAAATACAATTGTTTCATAGATGAATCAGCATCTTTGAACGAATCTCCTGAATGAACGATTCATTGACTACGTTTACATGGACAGCAGTAATCTAATTATTGACCTTACTCTGAATAAGACAATAATCTGATTAAGGCGTTTACATGAGTTGCTTTTAGAATATTACGTTCATGTTCCCATTTTACATGTTACAGAACATAGCTCGATTAATAGTACGTCATTACGTACCCATGCCACGCTACGCTGTCCGGCGTCCAATCATAGCGCGACTTTCGTAGGTCTGTTCAAATCAATGGGCTCAGGCAACCCGCTGTAACTTTACCTGCGGGTGTCGCTGTTGGACAGTGTGACTGTATAAAATCGAGTGACTTTTATACTTTTTAATGTAATTATATATATATATATATATATATATATATATATTTTTTTTTTTTTTTTTTTTTTTTTTTTTTGTATATAGCCTATTGTGTCTTTCAGTTTTTTTTAAGAGACACTGCCCATCTTGCCTCCTTCTTGACAGCCAACATTTCGAATAATAGCTTTGATTAATGATGAAAATTAAGGTTTCAAAATCGTGATTGTTTGGATTGTTTTTTTCTGCCGTCGAGCCACAGGCGTTCACTGAATGGCCATATGGCTCGCGAGTCTAGAGGTTCCCGACCGCTGTTGTAAGCAGACAATTATGAATCTGGGATTACAGATACAAACGTATTGTATTTTACTTTTACAATGAGCAGAATTATTACAACACAAAGAAAAAAAATATAGAGGAGGCCATGTCCGAGTGAGCAGTCAAGCAAGACACGCAGTCACGCACCATAGCAACACGTCATGGCAACGACATTTCAGACTGAAAGATACGTAAAAGATAAACGGGAATTTGAGCGCATTGTTACTGTTTTGTACGCGCGGTTATATTAATTATAATTCAAATTCTGTTTTATTTGTCACAATATTATTGATGATTGTTTAGAGGGGCACTTTATATACTTTTGATACGAGCCCCCAAAGCCCTCCCCTCGGTCGCTGTTTCTGACTGAAGAGATGATGATTCATTGATGGGCTGCCCTGCTCGTGAATTCAAATAGTCTCCAACCGTTTCTTCCAGCGGGTTCGGAATGTTGTCCTCTGGATTCTCCGCTTGCACATCAAGTTGTGGTGTCATGGGTGTAAAAAATCCAGTAATCCTTTTCATTTTACTGAGAACTTCCTTTTTGCGTTGCTGTCTTTCATTCTTTAATTTTCTTTTAAACGCGCCACTCTGATACCGTTTGTCCGCCATTACATCACTGTCTAATGCAGACAGGTTTTTTCAACGGCAGTAATCGAGGCACTACGTAACTACCAATAACCAATCAGGAAACCTCAAGATGACTGACATTTAATTTAGCTAATTAAATTAAAATTTTCATTGCAGTGCAGGGCCAGGTAACAATACCAGACCAATCAACAAACTTTAAATTAAAAATTAAATGACTGACATATTATTGAAAAAATCAAACGTAAAAGGGCGGGGCCCCCTATTGGGCGGGGCCCATGGGCTTGAGCCCAGTCAAGCCCAATGGTAAGTCCGGCCTTGGGCTTGAGTGTGTCTGTGGGGAACTGATTGGATGGCTGTGGTTTACTATTGGCTGATCTCATGTGAGTGACAGGTGGCCCCGCCCTCGTCATCAGAGAAAAGAAGCTGCAGGAGGGAGGGAAAGGTTTTAATGTCAATTCAATGTCATTTCGGTTTGTTCATTCATTTTAGGGCCGTTTTTGTTCATTTTAGGGCCGGTTTTGTTCATTTTGGGGGCATTTTTGTTTATTTTGGGGGCATTTCTGTTTATTTTGAGGGCATTTTTGTTCATTTTGGGGGCATTTTTGTTCATTTTGGAGACATTTTTGTTCATTTTGGGGGCATTTTTATTATTAGAGAAGAGCTGCAAGCATAGGCGGAGTTTTGGTGTATCTCATGTGAGTGACAGGTGGCCCCGCCCTCATCAGAGATGAGTTGTCACTCTCCAGTCGTTTCTCTTCTCCTGATTTATGAATGTTTCGATGTTTGTGCTGGAGAACATGTTAATGAGAGTTTCCTGTTTTAACTCAGGATTGGCTGTGGAGCGCAGGAAGTCCCTCCCGTCCCCCTCGATTCTGTCCGGGCAGGACGATCATTTCTTCAAATCCCTTCCTTCACACTGTCCAGGAAACCTCAGTCCCGGAGACGGCCCTCCAGCCATGCGGTCGTACCACGCCATCATCGACGGCACTGACAAGTACGGCTGACGGCATGAAGAGCTGAGGGCAGATGCAGCATCCCTGCTCTCCTCACAGCCGCTGTTTATGTGCATTATTGTGTCCATCGCTGCTGTAGAGTGTGTGCGGTGAGTCTGATCCTCTGTGTTGTGTTCAGGAGGAAGGGCTCGCTCAAGGGAAGGAAGTGGAAATCCATCTTTAATTTGGGCGGGAGACTCCACGATCCCCGCAAGAAGAACAAATACTGCACTAAAGGTATGATTCTGTGCGACTACAGTCCGCAGATGATGGGCTCTCTCACACTAACGCTTCTCTCCGCTCCTCAGAGAAAGAGAAGACGACGCTGAGGCCTGCCAAGAGCATGGACTCGCTGAGCTCCGGCCCGTTTGCAGGAGAAGGTGAGGAGCTTTAGGACCCAGCGGAGTGAGTTAGCGCTCATCCATCCCTCAGGTCGACACAAACAGGCTAGCAGCATGGTAATCGAGTTAGCATAATGCTAGCAGCATGGTAATCGAGTTAGCATAATGCTAGCAAACATGGTAATCGAGTTAGCATAATGATAGCAAACATGGTAATCGAGTTAGCATAATGCTAGCAAACATGGTAAGCGAGTTAGCATAATGCTAGCAAACATGGTAAGCGAGTTAGCATAATGCTAGCAGCATGGTAATCGAGTTAGCATAATGCTAGCAAACATGGTAATCTAGTTAGCATAATGCTAGCAAACATGGTAATCGAGTTAGCATAATGCTAGCAAACATGGTAATCGAGTTAGCATAATGCTAGCAAACATGGTAAGCGAGTTAGCATAATGCTAGCAAACATGGTAATCGAGTTAGCATAATGCTAGCAAACATGGTAAGCGAGTTAGCATAATGCTAGCAAACATGGTAATCGAGTTAGCATAATGCTAGCAAACATGGTAAGCGAGTTAGCATAATGCTAGCAAACATGGTAATCGAGTTAGCATAATGCTAGCAAACATGGTAAGCGAGTTAGCATAATGCTAGCAAACATGGTAATCGAGTTAGCATAATGCTAGCAAACATGGTAAGCGAGTTAGCATAATGCTAGCAAACATGGTAATCGAGTTAGCATAATGCTAGCAAACATGGTAAGCGAGTTAGCATAATGCTAGCAAACATGGTAATCGAGTTAGCATAATGCTAGCAAACATGGTAAGCGAGTTAGCATAATGCTAGCAAACATGGTAATCGAGTTAGCATAATGCTAGCAAACATGGTAAGCGAGTTAGCATAATGCTAGCAAACATGGTAATCGAGTTAGCATAATGCTAGCAAACATGGTAATCGAGTTAGCATTATGCTAGAAAACATGGTAATCGAGTTAGCATAATGCTAGCAAACATGGTAAGCGAGTTAGCATTATGCTAGCAAACATGGTAATCGAGTTAGCATAATGCTAGCAAACATGGTAATCGAGTTAGCATAATGCTAGCAAACATGGTAATCGAGTTAGCATAATGCTAGCAAACATGGTAAGCGAGTTAGCATTATGCTAGCAACATGTTAATCATGTTAGCATCTTGATAAAAACAGGCTAGCAACATGGTAATTGTGTTAGCATAATGCTAACAACATGTTAATCGTGTTAGCTTCTTGATAAAAACAGGCTAGCAATATGGTAATTGTGTTAGCATAATGCTAGCAACATGTTAATCGTGTTAGCTTCTTGATAAAAACAGGCTAGCAATATGGTAATTGTGTTAGCATAATGTTAGCAACATGTTAATCATGTTAGCTTCTTGATAAAAAAACAGGCTAGCAATATAGTAATTGTGTTAGCATAATGCTAACAACATGTTAATCGTGTTAGCTTCTTGATAAAAACAGGCTAGCAATATGGTAATTGTGTTAGCATAATGTTAGCAAAAATGTTAATCATGTTAGCTTCTTGATAAAAACAGGCTAGCAATATGGTAATTGTGTTAGCATAATGCTAACAACATGTTAATCATGTTAGCTTCTTGATAAAAACAGGCTAGCAATATGGTAATTGTGTTAGCATAATGCTAGCAACATGTTAATCGTGTTAGCTTCTTGATAAAAACAGGCTAGCAATATGGTAATTGTGTTAGCATAATGCTAACAACATGTTAATCATGTTAGCTTCTTGATAAAAACAGGCTAGCAATATGGTAATTGTGTTAGCATAATGCTAGCAACATGTTAATCGTGTTAGCTTCTTGATAAAAACAGGCTAGCAATATGGTAATTGTGTTAGTTTAATGCTAGCAACATGTTAATCGTGTTAGCTTCTTGATAAAAACAGGCTAGCAATATGGTAATTGTGTTAGCATAATGCTAACAACATGTTAATCGTGTTAGCTTCTTGATAAAAACAGGCTAGCAACATGGTAATTGTGTTAGCATAATGCTAGCAATATGATAATCCTGTTATCATCATGCTAATAACATGTTAATCATGTTAGCTTCTTGATAAAAAATGCTAGCAAAATGGTAATCGTGTTAACATAATGCTTGCAACATGTTATTCATGTTAGCATCTTGATAAAAACATGCTTGCAACATGCTAATCATGTTAGCATCATGCTAGCAAAATGGTAATCCTGTTAGCCATATGGAGAGCCCTCTGCGGAGTGATGTAACGCTGCGAGGGAAGGATTTGTTACAAAGAGAATTCCTATAATAGTGAAGCATCCATATGTGTGTGTCTCAGACTCCAAGCATCCTCCGGCTCATCTTCCCCCTATGCTTATGTCCACGGCCTCGGGCAGCTCAGAGGGCGTGGCTTCTGCCGGCGGGGGCGTGTCCAGTGGATATGCGGTGACATACAGGCGGACGGGCGGGGCTCAGGTCAGTATGGTCAGCACAGGGACTCCGGGCACTTACAATCGTCTGGACTCTGGGGGCGGAGCCAACGCAGCCGAGGGGGCGTCCCAGGGCGTGTCCAGATCGCCCGGAATGACCAGCAAAGCTGACCGGCGCGCCGGCATCCACATCTCCGGGCCTTTCTCTGTGACCGTCCCGCTTCATATCACGTCCGGACTGGCTCTGGGTGTCCTGCACGGCGGCTGGAACGAGAGAGAGCACGCGGAGGAAGAGGAGGACGTCAAGAGCAGAGCTGATGATGCTCAGGAGAGTAAAGGAGAGGTCAGCCTGGAAAGCCAGGTGGATTGTGGGAAGGAGCGGGCAGAGACTCCGGGACAGGAGAACGCCCTGGCAGAGCCAGACCCACCGAGCAACAGAGAGAACGAAGAAGAGCCAATGCCAGATATCAAAGAGGAAGCCGCAGACGAGGATTACATGGGTAATATTATCATTATCAGTCCAGTCTTTGTTTTTGCAAAAAACATTGTGAGGCTATCAAGCCACGCCCTAGCAACCATTTTTAGAGCACCCTAGCAACAAGTTCCATAGACTTCCATTCAAAGATATCAAAGGGGGTAGAAGTGTCAAAAACGTAAGGGTGGGCTCATTTAATTTGGGGCAACAAACAGCCAATCACCTTCAACACTTCCTAGCCATGCCCTAGCAACCATTTAGGGCACCCTAGCAACCCCAACCCAAAGAGGGATATCTTCAAATCTGAACGCCATAGAGGCAAGGGGTCACTTTATATCATTCATACTGGCAAGCAGCATTTGGAGTATCCTCATCGACAGCTGCCAAGCCACTCCTTAGCAACCAAAGTACCATAGCAACCGTTCTGCACGACCTGTATCTCTGCCGCAAAGCATCATAACTCATGCTAACAAGGCTCAAGGGTTAAAACATGATAAAAACAAGTCAAAATGTGCAATTGCGTTAACATTATGCTAACAACATGCTATTCATGTTAACATCTTGATAAAAACAGGCTATAAACATCATACAATCATGCTTGCAACATGTTAATTATAGCATGGTAGGCCTAATCATGTTAACACAATGCTATTCATGTTAGCTTCTTGATAAAAACAGGCTAGCAACATGGTAATCGTGTTATCATAATGCTAGCATCATGTTAATCATGTTAGCTTCTTGATAAAAACAGGCTAGCAACATGGTAATCGTGTTATCATAATGCTAACGACATGTTAATCATGTTAGCTTCTTGATAAAAACAGGCTAGCAACATGGTAATCGTGTTATCATAATGCTAGCATCATGTTAATCATGTTAGCTTCTTGATAAAAAAAGTTAGCAAAATGGTAATCGTTTTATCAATATGCTAACAACATGTTGATGTTAGCATCTTGATAAAAAAAATGCTAGCAAAATGGTAATCCTGTTAGCTTCTTGATAAAAAACATGCTAGCAACATGGTAATTGTGTTATCATAATGCTAGCAACATGTTAATCATGTTAGCTTCTTGATAAAAAACATGTTAGCAACATGGTAATCCTGTTATCATAATGCTAGCAAAAATGTTAATCATGTTAGCTTATTGATAAAAAACATGCTAGCAACATGGTAATCCTGTTATCATAATGCTAGCAACATGTTAATCATGTTAGCTTCTTGATAAAAAACATGTTAGCAACATGGTAATCCTGTTATCATAATGCTAGCAACATGTTAATCATGTTAGCTTCTTGATAAAAAACATGTTAGCAACATGGTAATCCTGTTATCATAATGCTAGCAAAAATGTTAATCATGTTAGCTTATTGATAAAAAAACATGTTAGCAACATGGTAATCCTGTTATCATAATGCTAGCAACATGTTAATCATGTTAGCTTCTTGATAAAAAACATGTTAGCAACATGGTAATCCTGTTATCATAATGCTAGCAACATGTTAATCATGTTAGCTTCTTGATAAAAAACATGTTAGCAACATGGTAATCCTGTTATCATAATGCTAGCAAAAATGTTAATCATGTTAGCTTCTTGATAAAAAACATGTTAGCAACATGGTAATCCTGTTATCATAATGCTAGCAACATGTTAATCATGTTAGCTTCTTGATAAAAAACATGTTAGCAACATGGTAATCCTGTTATCATAATGCTAGCAAAAATGTTAATCATGTTAGCTTATTGATAAAAAACATGCTAGCAACATGGTAATCCTGTTATCATAATGCTAGCAACATGTTAATCATGTTAGCTTCTTGATAAAAAACATGTTAGCAACATGGTAATCCTGTTATCATAATGCTAGCAAAAATGTTAATCATGTTAGCTTATTGATAAAAAACATGCTAGCAACATGGTAATCCTGTTATCATAATGCTAGCAAAAATGTTAATCATGTTAGCTTATTGATAAAAAACATGCTAGCAACATGGTAATCCTGTTATCATAATGCTAGCAACATGTTAATCATGTTAGCTTCTTGATAAAAAACATGTTAGCAACATGGTAATCCTGTTATCATAATGCTAGCAACATGTTAATCATGTTAGCTTCTTGATAAAAAACATGTTAGCAACATGGTAATCCTGTTATCATAATGCTAGCAAAAATGTTAATCATGTTAGCTTATTGATAAAAAAACATGTTAGCAACATGGTAATCCTGTTATCATAATGCTAGCAACATGTTAATCATGTTAGCTTCTTGATAAAAAACATGTTAGCAACATGGTAATCCTGTTATCATAATGCTAGCAACATGTTAATCATGTTAGCTTCTTGATAAAAAACATGTTAGCAACATGGTAATCCTGTTATCATAATGCTAGCAACATGTTAATCATGTTAGCTTCTTGATAAAAAACATGTTAGCAACATGGTAATCCTGTTATCATAATGCTAGCAACATGTTAATCATGTTAGCTTCTTGATAAAAAACATGTTAGCAACATGGTAATCCTGTTATCATAATGCTAGCAAAAATGTTAATCATGTTAGCTTATTGATAAAAAAACATGTTAGCAACATGGTAATCCTGTTATCATAATGCTAGCAACATGTTAATCATGTTAGCTTCTTGATAAAAAACATGTTAGCAACATGGTAATCCTGTTATCATAATGCTAGCAACATGTTAATCATGTTAGCTTCTTGATAAAAAACATGTTAGCAACATGGTAATCCTGTTATCATAATGCTAGCAAAAATGTTAATCATGTTAGCTTCTTGATAAAAAACATGTTAGCAACATGGTAATCCTGTTATCATAATGCTAGCAACATGTTAATCATGTTAGCTTCTTGATAAAAAACATGTTAGCAACATGGTAATCCTGTTATCATAATGCTAGCAAAAATGTTAATCATGTTAGCTTATTGATAAAAAACATGCTAGCAACATGGTAATCCTGTTATCATAATGCTAGCAACATGTTAATCATGTTAGCTTCTTGATAAAAAACATGTTAGCAACATGGTAATCCTGTTATCATAATGCTAGCAAAAATGTTAATCATGTTAGCTTATTGATAAAAAACATGCTAGCAACATGGTAATCCTGTTATCATAATGCTAGCAAAAATGTTAATCATGTTAGCTTATTGATAAAAAACATGCTAGCAACATGGTAATCCTGTTATCATAATGCTAGCAACATGTTAATCATGTTAGCTTCTTGATAAAAAACATGTTAGCAACATGGTAATCCTGTTATCATAATGCTAGCAACATGTTAATCATGTTAGCTTCTTGATAAAAAACATGTTAGCAACATGGTAATCCTGTTATCATAATGCTAGCAAAAATGTTAATCATGTTAGCTTATTGATAAAAAAACATGTTAGCAACATGGTAATCCTGTTATCATAATGCTAGCAACATGTTAATCATGTTAGCTTCTTGATAAAAAACATGTTAGCAACATGGTAATCCTGTTATCATAATGCTAGCAACATGTTAATCATGTTAGCTTCTTGATAAAAAACATGTTAGCAACATGGTAATCCTGTTATCATAATGCTAGCAACATGTTAATCATGTTAGCTTCTTGATAAAAAACATGTTAGCAACATGGTAATCCTGTTATCATAATGCTAGCAAAAATGTTAATCATGTTAGCTTCTTGATAAAAAACATGTTAGCAACATGGTAATCCTGTTATCATAATGCTAGCAACATGTTAATCATGTTAGCTTCTTGATAAAAAACATGTTAGCAACATGGTAATCCTGTTATCATAATGCTAGCAAAAATGTTAATCATGTTAGCTTATTGATAAAAAAACATGTTAGCAACATGGTAATCCTGTTATCATAATGCTAGCAACATGTTAATCATGTTAGCTTCTTGATAAAAAACATGTTAGCAACATGGTAATCCTGTTATCATAATGATAGCAACATGTTAATCATGTTAGCTTCTTGATAAAAAACATGTTAGCAACATGGTAATCCTGTTATCATAATGCTAGCAACATGTTAATCATGTTAGCTTCTTGATAAAAAACATGTTAGCAACATGGTAATCCTGTTATCATAATGCTAGCAACATGTTAATCATGTTAGCTTCTTGATAAAAAACATGTTAGCAACATGGTAATCCTGTTATCATAATGCTAGCAAAAATGTTAATCATGTTAGCTTATTGATAAAAAACATGCTAGCAACATGGTAATCCTGTTATCATAATGCTAGCAAAAATGTTAATCATGTTAGCTTATTGATAAAAAACATGCTAGCAACATGGTAATCCTGTTATCATAATGCTAGCAAAAATGTTAATCATGTTAGCTTATTGATAAAAAACATGCTAGCAACATGGTAATCCTGTTATCATAATGCTAGCAACATGTTAATCATGTTAGCTTCTTGATAAAAAACATGCTAGCAACATGGTAATCCTGTTATCACAATGCTAGCAACATGTTAATCATGTTAGCTTCTTGATAAAAAACATGTTAGCAACATGGTAATCCTGTTATCATAATGCTAGCAACATGTTAATCATGTTAGCTTCTTGATAAAAAACATGTTAGCAACATGGTAATCCTGTTATCATAATGCTAGCAACATGTTAATCATGTTAGCTTCTTGATAAAAAACATGTTAGCAACATGGTAATCCTGTTATCATAATGCTAGCAACATGTTAATCATGTTAGCTTCTTGATAAAAAACATGTTAGCAACATGGTAATCCTGTTATCACAATGCTAGCAACATGTTAATCATGTTAGCTTCTTGATAAAAAACATGTTAGCAACATGGTAATCCTGTTATCATAATGCTAGCAACATGTTAATCATGTTAGCTTCTTGATAAAAAACATGTTAGCAACATGGTAATCCTGTTATCATAATGCTAGCAACATGTTAATCATGTTAGCTTCTTGATAAAAAACATGTTAGCAACATGGTAATCCTGTTATCATAATGCTAGCAACATGTTAATCATGTTAGCTTCTTGATAAAAAACATGTTAGCAACATGGTAATCCTGTTATCATAATGCTAGCAACATGTTAATCATGTTAGCTTCTTGATAAAAAACATGCTAGCAACATGGTAATCCTGTTATCACAATGCTAGCAACATGTTAATCATGTTAGCTTCTTGATAAAAAACATGCTAGCAACATGGTAATCCTGTTATCATAATGCTAGCAACATGTTAATCATGTTAGCTTCTTGATAAAAAACATGCTAGCAACATGGTAATCCTGTTATCATAATGCTAGCAACATGTTAATCATGTTAGCTTCTTGATAAAAAACATGTTAGCAACATGGTAATCCTGTTATCATAATGCTAGCAACATGTTAATCATGTTAGCTTCTTGATAAAAAACATGTTAGCAACATGGTAATCCTGTTATCATAATGCTAGCAACATGTTAATCATGTTAGCTTCTTGATAAAAAACATGCTAGCAACATGGTAATCCTGTTATCACAATGCTAGCAACATGTTAATCATGTTAGCTTCTTGATAAAAAACATGCTAGCAACATGGTAATCCTGTTATCATAATGCTAGCAACATGTTAATCATGTTAGCTTCTTGATAAAAAACATGTTAGCAACATGGTAATCCTGTTATCACAATGCTAGCAACATGTTAATCATGTTAGCTTCTTGATAAAAAACATGCTAGCAACATGGTAATCCTGTTATCATAATGCTAGCAACATGTTAATCATGTTAGCTTCTTGATAAAAAACATGTTAGCAACATGGTAATCCTGTTATCATAATGCTAGCAACATGTTAATCATGTTAGCTTCTTGATAAAAAACATGTTAGCAACATGGTAATCCTGTTATCACAATGCTAGCAACATGTTAATCATGTTAGCTTCTTGATAAAAAACATGCTAGCAACATGTTAATCATGTTAGCTTCTTGATAAAAAACATGTTAGCAACATGGTAATCCTGTTATCACAATGCTAGCAACATGTTAATCATGTTAGCTTCTTGATAAAAAACATGTTAGCAACATGGTAATCCTGTTATCATAATGCTAGCAACATGTTAATCATGTTAGCTTCTTGATAAAAAACATGCTAGCAACATGGTAATCCTGTTATCACAATGCTAGCAACATGTTAATCATGTTAGCTTCTTGATAAAAAACATGCTAGCAACATGGTAATCCTGTTATCATAATGCTAGCAACATGTTAATCATGTTAGCTTCTTGATAAAAAACATGTTAGCAACATGGTAATCCTGTTATCATAATGCTAGCAACATGTTAATCATGTTAGCTTCTTGATAAAAAACATGCTAGCAACATGGTAATCCTGTTATCATAATGCTAGCAAAAATGTTAATCATGTTAGCTTATTGATAAAAAAACATGCTAGCAACATGTTAATCATGTTAGTTTCTTGATAAAAACAGGCTAGCAACATGGTACTCATGTTAGCATCGTGCTAACAGCATGTTAATTGTGTTAGCATTATGCTAGCAACATGCTAATTATGTTAGCATATTGATAAAATCATGTTATCAACATAGTAATTGCGTTAGCATAGTGCGAGCAACATGGTAATTGTGTTAGCATCTTGATAAAAACATGCTAGCAGTGTAGTTGTGCACGGCAAACACCACTCCCATTTTCTTCAGGAAATGTTCATTCATTAAAATGTAACTAAAAGATTTCACCACACTTTATCATAATGAATTGCACAAATTTTTTGATTGACAAGTTTTGTTAATGTTATGTTTAAATATGTAAATGAGGCATTGTCTAATTAAATATACGCTAATTTGCATACATTTCCAGAGCATAAATTTGAACAGTGGATAAAGCCTCAGAACTCTTCTGGACAGAAATCTGTCAGGATAATGATGTATGACCAACCCTTGAGAATATGGATATGAATAAAACTGTACGCTTTGGTTCCGCGCTCGATGAACTCTTTGAGGTGTGGGAACTGATGCCGAATGTAAATGTTCCCACAGAGATGAAAGGAAACCTCCACCCAGCGCCAGTCAGTGCGCTCCACTACGAGGACATGGAGTTTGACCAGGAGCTGGACCTACAGGAGGCCTTCGGGTTCCTGGACTCCATGGACAGCTGTGCTTCAAACCAGGTGTGCTCACTCAGGTGTCCCTCTCTCGGGCGGGGGGGCTTTTCCATTTTGGCCTAGTTTTTCTTAAATACACAATGACACGTGTAATGACATATGCCATGTGTCGTTGTTCATTTGAGGTTGAATTACATAATTATAAGACCTGCCAATAATAATTAAAATAAAATAAATTATTTACTAATTTACATTTATTAAAATATCATTAAAACTAGATGAGTAAAGTTGGTTTGAGACAGCTAGACCAGAAAGTGTGAAGTAGTTTTAACAGCTTTAAGTTTTAAGTTTGAAATAGTTTTGCTTTAGTTGAACAATTTTAAGAGTTGTTAGCATGAACTAGCAAGTTTTAACATTTTGTTAGCATGAATTAGCATGATTTTGCTAATAGCATGTCGCTATCATTGCTTTAACATGTTGATAACATGAATTAGCATGTAGCTAACATGATTTAACACGTTGCTAGCACATTTGAACATTTTGTTAGCATGTCGCTAGCATGAGTTTACATGCTATTAGCATTAATTAGCATGTTGCTACCATATTGTTAGCATTAATTAACATTTTGGTAGCATGTTAACATGAATTAGCTTGTTGCTTACATAATTTAATGTTACTAGCACTTTAGTATGTTGGTAGCATTAATTAGCATGTTTTATCTTGTTATTAGTATGAATTGGCATGTTATCATGATTTAACATTTTGTTAGCCTTAATTAACATGTTGCTACCATGTTTTAACATTTTGCTGACATATTTAACATGTCGTTTGCATGAATTAGCATGTTTGCTAGCATGTCCTAAGCTATTTGCTAGGCTTTGTAAGTAATTTACAGGTGCTGGTCATATAATTAGAATATCATCAAAAAGTTGATTTATTTCACTAATTCCATTCAAAAAGTGAAACTTGTAAATTTTATTCATTCATTACACACAGACTGATATATTTCAAATGTTTATTTCTTTTAATTTTGATGATTATAACTGACAACTCAGGAAAATCCCAAATTCAGGATCTCAGAAAATGAGAATTTTACTTAAGACCAACACAAAGAAAGGATTTTTAGAGATGTTGGCCAACTGAAGAGTGTGAGCATGTGCAGCACTCAATGCTGAGCTGGGGCTGGTTCTGCCTGAATTACTGCAGTGATGCGGCGTGGCATGAGTCCATCAGTCTGTGGCTCTGCTCAGCTGTTCTGAGAGCCCAGCTCTGATAGTGGCCTTCAGCTCTTCTGCATTGTTGGGTCTGGCAGAGATTTTCTATGGGGTTAAGGTCAGGCGAGCTTGCTGGCCAATCAGGAACAGGGATCCCATGGTCCTTAAACAGGCACTGGTGGCTTTGGCTCTGTGTGCAGGTGCCCAGTCCTGTTGGAAAATGAAATCTGCATCTCCATAAAGTTGGTCAGCAGCAGGAAGCATGAAGTGCTCTAAAACTTCCTGGTATACGGCTGCGTTGACCTCTGACCTCAGAACACACAGTGGAGCAACACCAGCAGATGACATGGCACCCCAAACCATCACTGACTGTGGAAACTTTACACTGGAGCTCAAGCAGCGTGGATTGTGTGCCTCTCCTCTCTTCCTCCAGACTCTGGGACCCTGATCTCCAGAGGAAATGCTAAATGTACTTTCATCAGAGAACATCACTTTGGACACTCAGTCCTTTTTGTCTTTAGCCGAGGCGAGACGCTTCTGACGCTTCTGTTGTTCAAGAGTGTGACAGCTGAAACCCATGTCTCGCACACGTCTGTGTGTAGTGGTTCTTGAAGCACTGACTCCAGCTCCAGTCCACTCTTTGTGAATCTCACCCACATTTTTGAATGGGTTTTGTTTCACAATCCTCTCCAGTGTGTGGTTAACCCTATTGCTTGTACACTTTTTTCTAGCACATCTTTTCCTTCCCTTCGCCTCTCTATTAATGTGCTTGGACACAGAGCTCTGGGAACAGCCAGCCTCTTTTGCAATGACCTTTTGTGTCTTGCCCTCCTTGTGCAAGGGGTCAATGGTCATCTTCTGGACAGTTGTCAGGTCAGCAGTCTTCCCCATGATTGTGTGGCCTACAGAACTCGACTGAGAGACCATTAAAGGCCTTTGCAGGTGTTTTGAGTTCATCAGCTGATGAGAGTGTGGCACCAGGTGTCTTCAATATTCAACCTTTTCACAATATTCTAATTTTCTGAGATCCTGAATTTGGGATTTTCCTTAGTTGTCAGTTATAATCATCAAAAGAAATAAACATTTGAAATATATCAGTCTGTGTGTAATGAATGAATATAATATACAAGTTTCACTTTTTGAATGGAATTAGGGAAATCAGTGCACTAATCAGTTATTGTATTAAAGTTTTGACCCCTTAATGAAAGCGTATGGGTCTTTTATGATATTTGATCTTCATTAAGTTGCATCAGTTTGAAAATAATTAAGCCTACAGACTCGGCTCGGACCTTCAGACTGTTCTAAAGCTGTATTATAAGAGGTTTCGGTGATTAAAGGGCTGTCAGTGTTAAAGACTCTTTAAAAGGTGTAGTTTAGTCCTGTTGACTTGTTTGCGACCGCCTCTCACTCCTCCTGTCTCCGTCTGTCCCACAGGTGGAGTTCTCCGTCGAAGCTCCTTGTTTTGACATTGCATATGAGGAAGAGGAGGATCAAGCCCAGGAGGATCAGGCCGTTTCCTGCACTAATGACTCTGAAACACCGGCGGCCGACATCATCAGCTCGTCGTTCACACACCTGCTTCTTCCTGGGAAATCACACAGCTTACCCTACAAGTCCCGCCCCTTCCTGCCAGCGCTGTCACTCTCCTCAGACGACGACTACAGCCCTGTCGACGACGATGAGGAGTCTGATAAAGGCTCTGAATATGAGGACATGTTTTGCCACAGTCTCCCGTCCAGTCGGTGTTTTCAGGTACTCTCGTGGTTGGGTCCAGAAACCACCACGGACTGCAGTAGCCAATCAGAACGCTTAGATGGGATGTCGGAAAGTGCCGACCAATCAGAAGACGTGATTCCTGCCGCTCCTACATTGACAGACAACAGCGAAAACACTCGTAGTGAAGAGCATCTCAGTTCAGATGTATTACAGACGGATGAAAACAAGAAGGAAGAGGAGGCTGAGAATGAGAAACGCACGCTGATGTAAGTAAGCTTATGAGTTTGTGTTAGAAAGGCAATAATATTGAGTTGGAACAACATAAATGTGATGATTTACACATTTTGTATGTGAACAGAAGAGAAGATGAAGGCAGTGGAGAGGACACATATTTCGGACCGGACTCGATTCCCTCTTCACCAGAGCCCGAACAAACTGAGCCCGACGAGCGTCCAGGTGCGGATGCTGACGGTTACCATGGTAACGGTGAGGTTATGATCACCGATGACCTCACTGACGATGACCGCATCTCATTGGCTCCTCAAGATCAGCTGCCGGAGGAACAAACTGCGGTTAAGAGCGAAGACGACGAGACAAGGGAGGAGGATGAGAAGAGAGAGGAAACTGAAGAGATGAAAGAGTGTACAGAGGAAGGGAAGAGTGAAGAGGATGAGGAAGATGCAAAGACTGAAGAATGTAGTGATGAGAAAGAAGGACAAAATCAAGTGAGCGAGACTGAAAGGAAAGAAGATTTAGAGGAAAATAGAGGCGAGGAAGATGAGGAAAAAGCAAAGGATGAGCCTGGAAAAGAACAAGATGAAAGAAAGGAAGATTTAGAGGAGAAAAGTGGCAAAGATGAAGAGGAAAAAGCAATGGATGTGCCTGGAAAAGAACAAGATGAAAGAAAAGAAGGTTTAGAGGAAAATAGTGGAGAATGTGAGGAAAAAGCAAAGGGTGAATCTTCAAAAGAAGCAGAAGAACAGGAAAGAAAAGACAATTTAGTGGAAAATAGTGGCGAGGAACACGAGGAAAAAGCAAATGATGAGCCTGGAAAAGGAGAAGAACATGAAAGAAAAGAAGATTTAGAGGAAATTAGTGGTAAAGATGAAGAGGAAAAAGCAAAGGATGAGCCTGGAAAGGAACAAGATGAAAGAAAAGAAGATTTAGAGGAAATTAGTGGAGAATGTGAGGAAAAAGCAAAGGATGAATCTTTAAAAGACGAAGGACGAAATGAAAGAAAAGAAGATTTAGAGGAAAAAAGTGGCGAGGAGGAAGAAGAAAAAGCAAAAGACGAACCTGTAAAAGAAGGACAAGATGAAAGAAAAGAAGATTTAGTGGGAAATAGTTGCGAGGAAGAAGAGGAAACAGCAAAGGATAAACCTGTTAAAGGAGAAGAAGATGAAAGAACAGAGGATTTGAAGGAAAGCGATGAGCGGAACACTGAGGAGGACGTGAAGGGAACGACAGAAGGTTTCGTTGAAGGAGGAGAAGGCAGAGATGATCCTGAAGCAGAAGAGACTCAGTGTGAAAGCAAGGACACGGAGGAGATCCCAGATCACATCCCAACGGCTCCCAGACGTACAGCGGCTCCCGTCAGAGCGGTTCCCGTCGTCCCGCCCAAACCGCAGAACTCCAAGCTCACGGCCTTAACGCTCAGGAAGCAGTTCGAACACAGACACACCCCGCACGAGGACAGAGGAGCGGACGACCTGCAGAGCGAGGACGAGAAAACACACGGAGACTCGGAGAACCACGAAAAGCTGGAGGACGAGAAACCACACGCGGAGAACTGCAGCAGACCGGCGGAGGACAGCAAGCCGGAGGACGGGAAACCACACGGAGATACGGAGAACCCCGAGAACCCTGAGGACCAGAAACCACACAGAGATACGGAGAACCCCGAGGACCAGAAACCACACGGAGATACGGAGAACCCAGAGAACCCGGAGGACCAGAAACCAAACGGAGATACAGAGAGTCACGAGAACCCGAAGGACCAGAAACCACACGGAGATACGGAGAACCCCGAGAACCCGGAGGACCAGAAACCACACGGAGATACAGAGAGCCACGAGAACCCGAAGGACCAGAAACCACACACGGAGAACTGCAGCAGCCCGCCAGAGGACGAGGGTCCGAGGGAACGGCGGGGCAGTTGGGATGGCGTGGTGGATCGGAGGAAAGATCTGCACAGGGAAGCGGAGAAAGAGCCGAAGAGGAACAGCGGCATCAGCATGTGCTTTGACGAAGCCGTCGCTCGCGCCACAGTGAAGAGGAGCAGAGAGAGAGAACACACGGACAGGTTATCCGGCGCTCACTGGGACAGCAGGAAAGATGGGAAAACTGACTGACGGAACTAAAGCGCATCATGTTGGAAGCTCGTTTCCACCACGGATCAAACATTGCATTGTGCAATTTGGACTTTAGAACTTTCAATTGCGAGTTTGGTAACACTGTGTCCTTGTTACACGTGTTACATGCAGTTACTATAGTAACAACTATAAATTATGCATAATTACATTCAACTAACCCTAAACCAAACTCTCCTAATCCGGTGTGGTAACACTTTGTTACATTGTCCTTGTTACATGTGTTACATGTGGTAACTATAGTAACAACTATGTTACATTGTCCTTGTTACATGTGTTACATGCGGTTACTATAGTAACAACTGTTACATTTTCCTTCTTACAAGTGCTACATGTGGTTACTATAGTAACAACTGTTACATTGTCCTTCTTACAAGTGCTACATGCGGTTACTATAGTAACATTTTGTTACATTGTCCTTGTTACATGTGTTACATGCGGTTACTATAGTAACACTTTGTTACATTGTCCTTGTTACATGTGTTACATGTGGTAACTATAGTAACACTTTGTTACATTGTCCTTGTTTCATGTGTTACATGTGGTTACTATAGTAACACTTTGTTATATTGTCCTTGTTACATGTGTTACATGCGGTTACTAAAGTAACAACTATGTTACATTGTCCTTGTTACATGTGTTACATGCGGTTACTATAGTAACACTTTGTTATATTGTCCTTGTTACATGTGTTATTTTCGGTTACTATAGTAACAACTATGTTACATTGTCCTTGTCACATGTGTTACATGCGGTTACTATAGTAACAACTGTTACATTGTTCTTGTTACATGTGTTACATGCGGTTACTATAGTAACACTTTGTTATATTGTCCTTGTTACATGTGTTACATGCGGTTACTATAGTAACAACTATGTTACATTGTCCTTGTTTCATGTGTTACATGTGGTTACTATAGTAACAACTATGTTACATTGTTCTTGTTACATGTGTTATATGCGGTTACTATAGTAACAACTGTTACATTGTCCTTGTTTCATGTGTTACATGTGGTAACTATAGTAACACTTTGTTTCATTGTCCTTGTTACATGCGGTTACTATAGTAACAACTATGTTACATTGTCCTTGTTTCATGTGTTACATGTGGTAACTATAGTAACACTTTGTTTCATTGTCCTTGTTACATGTGTTACATGCGGTTACTATAGTAACAACTGTTACATTGTTCTTGTTACATGTGTTACATGCGGTTACTATAGTAACAACTGTTACATTGTCCTTGTTACATGTGTTACATGTGGTAACTATAGTAACAACCTTGTTACATTGTCCTTGTTTCATGTGTTACATGCGGTTACTATAGTAACAACTATGTTACATTGTTCTTGTTACATGTGTTACATGCGGTTACTATAGTAACAACTGTTACATTGTCTTTGTTACATGTGTTACATGTGGTAACAATAGTAACAACTATGTTACATTGTCCTTGTTTCATGTGTTACATGTGGTTACTATAGTAACAACTATGTTACATTGTTCTTGTTACATGTGTTATATGCGGTTACTATAGTAACAACTGTTACATTGTCCTTGTTTCATGTGTTACATGTGGTAACTATAGTAACACTTTGTTTCATTGTCCTTGTTACATGTGTTACATGCGGTTACTATAGTAACAACTGTTACATTGTCTTTGTTACATGTGTTACATGAGGTAACTATAGTAACAACCTTGTTACATTGTCCTTGTTTCATGTGTTACATGCGGTTACTATAGTAACAACTATGTTACATTGTCCTTGTTTCATGTGTTACATGCGGTTACTATAGTAACACTTTGTTTCATTGTCCTTGTTACACGTGTTACATGTGGTTACTATAGTAACAACTATAAATGATGCATAATTACATGCAACTAGCTCTAAACCAAACTCTCATCCTAACCCTATAGTAAGTTGTTCATGTCGTTAATTATTATTACTCAGTGCTTAAACACTGTAACACATGTAAAGAAAGGGTTACACTTTGTTACACTGTAATTATAGATTTAGGAACTGAGTAATGTTAAGTAACTTCATGTGCTGACTATAGGGTTAGGGTTAGCTGCATGTAATTATGGATTGTTTATAGTAGTATATAGTAAGTACATGTAACGATGACACTGTGTTACCAAAGAAAGTGTAACGTGTGTTTATATCTACATCATAATTACCTTTATTATTCCGTGGCGAGACAAGCTTCCATAACATGATCATCTAGTGTAAAATATTATGTGCTAAGAAAGGAAAGTTGTGTATGTACCGAAACCTTTTAGCCTATACTCTTTTTAATATTCTGATATTCTTTTTCAATATACTAATTTTCTTATGATATTTTTTATATATATATATATATATGCGGGTGAAACTATGTGTTTGTATATCTCAAATTGGTTTAAATCTCAATATTAATACAAAATAAGCTCAGCTTTATGAATAATAATGTTCAGTGTGTGGAGGAAAATCCTGGAATTTCTTTTCCACTGAAGAAAGAAAGAAAGAAAGACATCGGATGAGATGATCCTTGTGTTATAACAGCACAGAACTGTAAACACACACACACACACACACACACACACGCTCAGTTAAGACCATCTGTATAGACTGGGAATCATTTTATGTATTTTAATTTCTGTTGTTGTGTATTCAACACACACTGTGCATTTCATTTTAATAAATTAGTATTTTTACTATATAAATATATGTTTTGCTGTTTTTATTCATATTCAGAGTTTTCAGGTTTTCAGAGTCGGCACGAAATGTGTATTATGAACAACAAAGATGTCTTGTGATAGGGTAGAGTGGGGGAAATGTGACATTACAGTGAAACAAAACATTAATGTGACTTGAATTGCCATCCCGGTTTTGAGTGACTATGGCAGGAGTTATTCACCAAATATTAAAATTTCGCAGCCTTCATAATTAATTAGTATTTTGACTGAAAATATTTTTGTACAAAGGGGGCGTTTTGCCCCAGCGGTGGAGTAAAATACAGCAACAGCAAAATGAGCAGACTATAGTTTTTAATCTCTCAAAGTAAAAGGCAAGTAATGTATCAACATGTATATAAATTAATATTTATTTGAGGAATGTCCAAAATATCCACATTTTTACACTTTTATATTTATATATAAGCCATGCAAACAAATATGTTGTAATAAATAAATAAACAAACAAATAAATAAATAAATAAACAAATAAATAAACATTAATTCATTAGCCATTCACAGCCATTTTAACATTTATATTTATATCACTAAGCCATGCAAACAAATATGTTGTAATAATTAATAAATAAATAAATAAATAAATTTGTTAGCCATTCACTGTTCATCCATGCACATTTCGCAGATGAATTCCCCTCGAAGCTCATTGGAGCAATCTACATGTGCCCACTTTTGGTCACTTTGTCTCTTATGTGTCCGCATCTACATGGAGAGAAAAAATATATATATGAGGTTGAGATTTCTACACTAGGCCTTTATGGGGTTGATCATTTATGTATTTGTTCACCACTATCACCAAGACAAACAGAAAACAATAAATAAATATTAAACTTATAAATTTGTATATTTATGTAGTGAAATATATTCAATAAATGCATTAAAAGCCACTATGTTTTATCATTGGGTCACCTAACCACCTTCCATCAGTGAGCTAACTCTGCTATCAAGCTAGCCTAATGCTCACTTGAGGTAAAAAAAATGATTTTGTTCAAATATTTTGATTTTACCACCTAGTTATACTGCATTAAGTGTAAAACAAAGGATTTGATAGACAGAAATATGTTATTATAGTAATTATGATAGCCCTTTGGGGGGCGTTTGTGTAAAAAAATGTTTAATTTTTTAAATATAATTAT
>CM042244.1:59729235-59789235 GCA_023566225.1 Romanogobio albipinnatus
AAACGCCCCTAAAATGAACAAAAACGCCCCTGGAATGAACAAAAACACCCCCGGAATGAACAAAAACGCCCCTGGAATGAACAAAAACACCCCCGGAATGAACAAAAACACCCCCGGAATGAACAAAAACGCCCCCAAAAGTAACAAAAACACCCCCGGAATGAACAAAAACACCCCCGGAATGAACAAAAACACCCCCGGAATGAACAAAAACGCCCCCGGAATGAACAAAAACGCCCCCGGAATGAACAAAAACGCCCCCGGAATGAACAAAAACGCCCCCGGAATGAACAAAATGCCCCCGGAATGAACAAAAATGCCCCCGGAATGAACAAAAACACCCCTGGAATGAACAAAAATGCCCCCGGAATGAACAAAAACACCCCCGGAATGAACAAAAACACCCCCGGAATGAACAAAAACACCCCTGGAATGAACAAAAATGCCCCCGGAATGAACAAAAACACCCCTGGAATGAACAAAAATGCCCCTGGAATGAACAAAAACACCCCCGGAATGAACAAAAACACCCCCGGAATGAACAAAAACACCCCCGGAATGAACAAAAACGCCCCCAAAAGTAACAAAAACACCCCCGGGATGAACAAAAACACCCCCAAAAGTAACAAAAACACCCCCGGAATGAACAAAAACACCCCCGGAATGAACAAAAATGCCCCCGGAATGAACAAAAACGCCCCCGGAATGAACAAAAACGCCCCCGGAATGAACAAAAACACCCCCGGAATGAACAAAAATGCCCCCGGAATGAACAAAAACACCCCTGGAATGAACAAAAATGCCCCCGGAATGAACAAAAATGCCCCCGGAATGAACAAAAATGCCCCCGGAATGAATAAAAACGCCCCCGGAATGAACAAAAATGCCCCTGGAATGAACAAAAACGCCCCCAAAAGTAACAAAAACACCCCCGGGATGAACAAAAACACCCCCAAAAGTAACAAAAACACCCCCGGAATGAACAAAAATGCCCCTGGAATGAACAAAAACGCCCCCGGAATGAACAAAAACACCCCCAAAAGTAACAAAAACGCCCCCAGAATGAACAAAAACGCCCCCAAAAGTAACAAAACACCCCCGGGATGAACAAAAACGCCCCCAAAAGTAACAAAAACGCCCCCGGAATGAACAAAAACACCCCCAAAAGTAACAAAAACGCCCCCGGAATGAACAAAAACACCCCCAAAAGTAACAAAAACGCCCCCAGAATGAACAAAAACGCCCCCAAAAGTAACAAAAACACCCCCGGAATGAACAAAAACACCGCCAAAAGTAACAAAAACACCCCCGGAATGAACAAAAACGCCCCCGGAATGAACAAAAACGCCCCCGGAATGAACAAAAACGCCCCCGGAATGAACAAAAACACCACCAAAAGTAACAAAAACGCCCCCAAAAGTAACAAAAACACCCCCGGAATGAACAAAAACGCCCCCGGAATGAACAAAAACACCCCCAAAAGTAACAAAAACGCCCCCGGGATGAACAAAAACACCCCCAAAAGTAACAAAAACACCACCAAAAGTAACAAAAACACCACCAAAAGTAACAAAAACACCCCCGGAATGAACAAAAATGCCCCCGGAATGAACAAAAATGCCCCCGGAATGAACAAAAATGCCCCCGGAATGAACAAAAACACCCCTGGAATGAACAAAAATGCCCCCGGAATGAACAAAAACACCCCCGGAATGAACAAAAACACCCCCGGAATGAACAAAAACACCCCTGGAATGAACAAAAATGCCCCCGGAATGAACAAAAACACCCCTGGAATGAACAAAAACACCCCTGGAATGAACAAAAATGCCCCCGGAATGAACAAAAACGCCCCCGGAATGAACAAAAACACCCCCAAAAGTAACAAAAACACCCCCGGGATGAACAAAAACACCCCCAAAAGTAACAAAAACACCACCAAAAGTAACAAAAACACCACCAAAAGTAACAAAAACACCCCCGGAATGAACAAAAATGCCCCCGGAATGAACAAAAATGCCCCCGGAATGAACAAAAATGCCCCCGGAATGAACAAAAACACCCCTGGAATGAACAAAAATGCCCCCGGAATGAACAAAAACACCCCCGGAATGAACAAAAACACCCCCGGAATGAACAAAAACACCCCTGGAATGAACAAAAATGCCCCCGGAATGAACAAAAACACCCCTGGAATGAACAAAAACACCCCCGAAATGAACAAAAACACCCCCGGAATGAACAAAAACACCCCCGGAATGAACAAAAACGCCCCCAAAAGTAACAAAAACACCCCCGGGATGAACAAAAACACCCCCAAAAGTAACAAAAACACCCCCGGAATGAACAAAAATGCCCCTGGAATGAACAAAAACGCCCCCAAAAGTAACAAAAACACCCCCGGGATGAACAAAAACACCCCCAAAAGTAACAAAAACACCCCCGGAATGAACAAAAATGCCCCCGGAATGAACAAAAACGCCCCCGGAATGAACAAAAACGCCCCCGGAATGAACAAAAACACCCCCGGAATGAACAAAAATGCCCCCGGAATGAACAAAAACACCCCTGGAATGAACAAAAATGCCCCCGGAATGAACAAAAATGCCCCCGGAATGAACAAAAATGCCCCCGGAATGAATAAAAACGCCCCCGGAATGAACAAAAACGCCCCCGGAATGAACAAAAACACCCCCGGAATGAACAAAAACACCCCCGGAATGAACAAAAACGCCCCCGGAATGAACAAAAACGCCCCCAAAAGTAACAAAAACGTCCCCGGAATGAACAAAAATGCCCCCGGAATGAACAAAAACACCCCCGGAATGAACAAAAACGCCCCCGGAATGAACAAAAATGCCCCCGGAATGAACAAAAACGCCCCCAAAAGTAACAAAAACACCCCCGGAATGAACAAAAACACCCCCGGAATGAACAAAAACGCCCCCAAAAGTAACAAAAACGCCACCGGAATGAACAAAAATGCCCCCGGAATGAACAAAAACACCCCCGGAATGAACAAAAACGCCCGCGGAATGAACAAAAATGCCCCCGGAATGAACAAAAACGCCCCCAAAAGTAACAAAAACACCCCCGGAATGAACAAAAACGCCCCCGGAATGAACAAAAACGCCCCCGGAATGAACAAAAATGCCCCCGGAATGAACAAAAACACCCCCGGAATGAACAAAAATGCCCCCGGAATGAACAAAAATGCCCCCGGAATGAACAAAAATGCCCCCGGAATGAACAAAAATGGCCCCGGAATGAACAAAAACACCCCTGGAATGAACAAAAATGCCCCCGGAATGAACAAAAACACCCCCGGAATGAACAAAAACGCCCCCGGAATGAACAAAAATGCCCCCGGAATGAACAAAAACGCCCCCAAAAGTAACAAAAACACCCCCGGAATGAACAAAAACGCCCCCGGAATGAACAAAAACGCCCCCGGAATGAACAAAAATGCCCCCGGAATGAACAAAAACACCCCCGGAATGAACAAAAATGCCCCCGGAATGAACAAAAACGCCCCTGGAATGAACAAAAATGCCCCCGGAATGAACAAAAATGCCCCCGGAATGAACAAAAATGCCCCCGGAATGAATAAAAACGCCCCCGGAATGAACAAAAACGCCCCTGGAATGAACAAAAACACCCCCGGAATGAACAAAAACACCCCCGGAATGAACAAAAACACCCCCGGAATGAACAAAAACGCCCCCAAAAGTAACAAAAACACCCCCGGAATGAACAAAAACACCCCCGGAATGAACAAAAACACCCCCGGAATGAACAAAAACGCCCCTGGAATGAACAAAAACACCCCCGGAATGAACAAAAACACCCCCGGAATGAACAAAAACACCCCCGGAATGAACAAAAACGCCCCCAAAAGTAACAAAAACACCCCCGGGATGAACAAAAACACCCCCAAAAGTATCAAAAACACCCCCGGAATGAACAAAAATGCCCCTGGAATGAACAAAAACGCCCCCAAAAGTAACAAAAACACCCCCGGGATGAACAAAAACACCCCCAAAAGTAACAAAAACACCCCCGGAATGAACAAAAATGCCCCTGGAATGAACAAAAACGCCCCCGGAATGAACAAAAACACCCCCAAAAGTAACAAAAACGCCCCCAGAATGAACAAAAACGCCCCCAAAAGTAACAAAAACACCCCCGGGATGAACAAAAACACCGCCAAAAGTAACAAAAACACCCCCGGAATGAACAAAAACACCCCCAAAAGTAACAAAAACACCACCAAAAGTAACAAAAACACCACCAAAAGTAACAAAAACACCCCCGGAATGAACAAAAATGCCCCCGGAATGAACAAAAATGCCCCCGGAATGAACAAAAACACCCCTGGAATGAACAAAAATGCCCCCGGAATGAACAAAAACACCCCCGGAATGAACAAAAACACCCCCGGAATGAACAAAAACACCCCCGGAATGAACAAAAATGCCCCTGGAATGAACAAAAACACCCCCGGAATGAACAAAAACACCCCCGGAATGAACAAAAACACCCCCGGAATGAACAAAAACGCCCCCAAAAGTAACAAAAACACCCCCGGGATGAACAAAAACACCCCCAAAAGTAACAAAAACACCCCCGGAATGAACAAAAATGCCCCTGGAATGAACAAAAACGCCCCCAAAAGTAACAAAAACGCCCCCAGAATGAACAAAAACACCCCCGGGATGAACAAAAACACCCCCAAAAGTAACAAAAACACCCCCGGGATGAACAAAAACACCCCCAAAAGTAACAAAAACACCCCCGGAATGAACAAAAATGCCCCTGGAATGAACAAAAACGCCCCCAAAAGTAACAAAAACGCCCCCAAAAGTAACAAAAACACCCCCGGGATGAACAAAAACACCCCCAAAAGTAACAAAAACACCCCCGGAATGAACAAAAATGCCCCTGGAATGAACAAAAACGCCCCCGGAATGAACAAAAACACCCCCAAAAGTAACAAAAACGCCCCCAGAATGAACAAAAACGCCCCCAAAAGTAACAAAAACACCCCCGGGATGAACAAAAACACCGCCAAAAGTAACAAAAACACCCCCGGAATGAACAAAAACACCCCCAAAAGTAACAAAAACACCACCAAAAGTAACAAAAACACCACCAAAAGTAACAAAAACACCCCCGGAATGAACAAAAATGCCCACGGAATGAACAAAAATGCCCCCGGAATGAACAAAAATGCCCCCGGAATGAACAAAAACACCCCTGGAATGAACAAAAATGCCCCCGGAATGAACAAAAACACCCCCGGAATGAACAAAAACACCCCCGGAATGAACAAAAACACCCCCGGAATGAACAAAAATGCCCCTGGAATGAACAAAAACACCCCCGGAATGAACAAAAACACCCCCGGAATGAACAAAAACGCCCCCAAAAGTAACAAAAACACCCCCGGGATGAACAAAAACACCCCCAAAAGTAACAAAAACACCCCCGGAATGAACAAAAATGCCCCTGGAATGAACAAAAACACCCCCAAAAGTAACAAAAACGCCCCCAGAATGAACAAAAACGCCCCCAAAAGTAACAAAAACACCCCCGGGATGAACAAAAACACCGCCAAAAGTAACAAAAACACCCCCGGAATGAACAAAAACGCCCCCGGAATGAACAAAAACGCCCCCAGAATGAACAAAAACGCCCCCGGAATGAACAAAAACACCACCAAAAGTAACAAAAACGCCCCCAAAAGTAACAAAAACACCCCCGGAATGAACAAAAACGCCCCCGGAATGAACAAAAACGCCCCCAAAAGTAACAAAAACACCCCCGGGATGAACAAAAACACCCCCAAAAGTAACAAAAACACCACCAAAAGTAACAAAAACACCACCAAAAGTAACAAAAACACCCCCGGAATGAACAAAAATGCCCCCGGAATGAACAAAAATGCCCCCGGAATGAACAAAAATGCCCCCGGAATGAACAAAAACACCCCTGGAATGAACAAAAATGCCCCCGGAATGAACAAAAACACCCCCGGAATGAACAAAAACACCCCCGGAATGAACAAAAACACCCCTGGAATGAACAAAAATGCCCCCGGAATGAACAAAAACACCCCTGGAATGAACAAAAATGCCCCTGGAATGAACAAAAAAACCCCCGGAATGAACAAAAACACCCCCGGAATGAACAAAAACACCCCCGGAATGAACAAAAACGCCCCCAAAAGTAACAAAAACACCCCCGGGATGAACAAAAACACCCCCAAAAGTAACAAAAACGTCCCCGGAATGAACAAAATTGCCCCCAGAATGAACAAAAACGCCCCCAAAAGTAACAAAAACACCCCCGGGATGAACAAAAACACCGCCAAAAGTAACAAAAACACCCCCGGAATGAACAAAAACACCCCCAAAAGTAACAAAAACACCACCAAAAGTAACAAAAACACCACCAAAAGTAACAAAAACACCCCCGGAATGAACAAAAATGCCCCCGGAATGAACAAAAATGCCCCCGGAATGAACAAAAATGCCCCCGGAATGAACAAAAACACCCCTGGAATGAACAAAAATGCCCCCGGAATGAACAAAAACACCCCCGGAATGAACAAAAACACCCCCGGAATGAACAAAAACACCCCTGGAATGAACAAAAATGCCCCCGGAATGAACAAAAACACCCCTGGAATGAACAAAAATGCCCCTGGAATGAACAAAAACACCCCCGGAATGAACAAAAACACCCCCGGAATGAACAAAAACACCCCCGGAATGAACAAAAACGCCCCCAAAAGTAACAAAAACACCCCCGGGATGAACAAAAACACCGCCAAAAGTAACAAAAACACCCCCGGAATGAACAAAAACACCCCCAAAAGTAACAAAAACACCACCAAAAGTAACAAAAACACCACCAAAAGTAACAAAAACACCCCCGGAATGAACAAAAATGCCCCCGGAATGAACAAAAATGCCCCCGGAATGAACAAAAATGCCCCCGGAATGAACAAAAACACCCCTGGAATGAACAAAAATGCCCCCGGAATGAACAAAAACACCCCCGGAATGAACAAAAACACCCCCGGAATGAACAAAAACACCCCTGGAATGAACAAAAATGCCCCCGGAATGAACAAAAACACCCCTGGAATGAACAAAAATGCCCCTGGAATGAACAAAAACACCCCCGGAATGAACAAAAACACCCCCGGAATGAACAAAAACACCCCCGGAATGAACAAAAACGCCCCCAAAAGTAACAAAAACACCCCCGGGATGAACAAAAACACCCCCAAAAGTAACAAAAACACCCCCGGAATGAACAAAAATGCCCCTGGAATGAACAAAAACGCCCCCAAAAGTAACAAAAACACCCCCGGGATGAACAAAAACACCCCCAAAAGTAACAAAAACACCCCCGGAATGAACAAAAATGCCCCCGGAATGAACAAAAACGCCCCCAAAAGTAACAAAAACACCCCCGGAATGAACAAAAACGCCCCCGGAATGAACAAAAACGCCCCCGGAATGAACAAAAATGCCCCCGGAATGAACAAAAACACCCCCGGAATGAACAAAAATGCCCCCGGAATGAACAAAAACACCCCCGGAATGAACAAAAATGCCCCCGGAATGAACAAAAATGCCCCCGGAATGAACAAAAATGCCCCCGGAATGAACAAAAACACCCCTGGAATGAACAAAAATGCCCCCGGAATGAACAAAAACACCCCTGGAATGAACAAAAATGCCCCTGGAATGAACAAAAACACCCCCGGAATGAACAAAAACACCCCCGGAATGAACAAAAACACCCCCGGAATGAACAAAAACGCCCCCAAAAGTAACAAAAACACCCCCGGGATGAACAAAAACACCCCCAAAAGTAACAAAAACACCCCCGGAATGAACAAAAATGCCCCTGGAATGAACAAAAACGCCCCCAAAAGTAACAAAAACTCCCCCGGGATGAACAAAAACACCCCCAAAAGTAACAAAAACACCCCCGGAATGAACAAAAATGCCCCTGGAATGAACAAAAACGCCCCCGGAATGAACAAAAACACCCCCAAAAGTAACAAAAACGCCCCCAAAAGTAACAAAAACACCCCCGGGATGAACAAAAACACCGCCAAAAGTAACAAAAACACCCCCGGAATGAACAAAAACGCCCCCGGAATGAACAAAAACGCCCCCGGAATGAACAAAAACGCCCCCGGAATGAACAAAAACACCCCCAAAAGTAACAAAAACACCCCCGGGATGAACAAAAACACCCCCAAAAGTAACAAAAACGCCCCCAAAAGTAACAAAAACACCCCCGGAATGAACAAAAACGCCCCCGGAATGAACAAAAACACCCCCAAAAGTAACAAAAACGCCCCCGGAATGAACAAAAACACCCCCAAAAGTAACAAAAACACCCCCGGGATGAACAAAAACACCCCCAAAAGTAACAAAAACACCACCAAAAGTAACAAAAACACCACCAAAAGTAACAAAAACACCCCCGGAATGAACAAAAATGCCCCCGGAATGAACAAAAATGCCCCCGGAATGAACAAAAATGCCCCCGGAATGAACAAAAACACCCCTGGAATGAACAAAAATGCCCCCGGAATGAACAAAAACACCCCCGGAATGAACAAAAACACCCCCGGAATGAACAAAAACACCCCTGGAATGAACAAAAATGCCCCCGGAATGAACAAAAACACCCCTGGAATGAACAAAAATGCCCCCGGAATGAACAAAAACGCCCCCGGAATGAACAAAAATGCCCCCGGAATGAACAAAAATGCCCCCGGAATGAACAAAAACACCCCCGGAATGAACAAAAATGCCCCCGGAATGAACAAAAACGCCCCCGGAATGAACAAAAACACCCCCGGAATGAACAAAAACGCCGCCGGAATGAACAAAAACGCCCCCGGAATGAACAAAAACGCCCCCGGAATGAACAAAAACGCCCCCGGAATGAACAAAAACGCCCCCGGAATGAACAAAAACGCCCCCGGAATGAACAAAAACGCCCCCAAAAGTAACAAAAACACCCCCGGGATGAACAAAAACACCCCCAAAAGTAACAAAAACACCCCCGGAATGAACAAAAACACCCCCAAAAGTAACAAAAACACCACCAAAAGTAACAAAAACACCACCAAAAGTAACAAAAACACCCCCGGAATGAACAAAAATGCCCCCGGAATGAACAAAAATGCCCCCGGAATGAACAAAAATGCCCCCGGAATGAACAAAAACACCCCTGGAATGAACAAAAATGCCCCCGGAATGAACAAAAACACCCCCGGAATGAACAAAAACACCCCCGGAATGAACAAAAACACCCCCGGAATGAACAAAAATGCCCCTGGAATGAACAAAAACACCCCCGGAATGAACAAAAACACCCCCGGAATGAACAAAAACGCCCCCAAAAGTAACAAAAACACCCCCGGGATGAACAAAAACACCCCCAAAAGTAACAAAAACACCCCCGGAATGAACAAAAATGCCCCTGGAATGAACAAAAACACCCCCAAAAGTAACAAAAACGCCCCCAGAATGAACAAAAACGCCCCCAAAAGTAACAAAAACACCCCCGGGATGAACAAAAACACCGCCAAAAGTAACAAAAACACCCCCGGAATGAACAAAAACGCCCCCGGAATGAACAAAAACGCCCCCAGAATGAACAAAAACGCCCCCGGAATGAACAAAAACACCACCAAAAGTAACAAAAACGCCCCCAAAAGTAACAAAAACACCCCCGGAATGAACAAAAACGCCCCCGGAATGAACAAAAACGCCCCCAAAAGTAACAAAAACACCCCCGGGATGAACAAAAACACCCCCAAAAGTAACAAAAACACCACCAAAAGTAACAAAAACACCACCAAAAGTAACAAAAACACCCCCGGAATGAACAAAAATGCCCCCGGAATGAACAAAAATGCCCCCGGAATGAACAAAAATGCCCCCGGAATGAACAAAAACACCCCTGGAATGAACAAAAATGCCCCCGGAATGAACAAAAACACCCCCGGAATGAACAAAAACACCCCCGGAATGAACAAAAACACCCCTGGAATGAACAAAAATGCCCCCGGAATGAACAAAAACACCCCTGGAATGAACAAAAATGCCCCTGGAATGAACAAAAAAACCCCCGGAATGAACAAAAACACCCCCGGAATGAACAAAAACACCCCCGGAATGAACAAAAACGCCCCCAAAAGTAACAAAAACACCCCCGGGATGAACAAAAACACCCCCAAAAGTAACAAAAACGTCCCCGGAATGAACAAAATTGCCCCCAGAATGAACAAAAACGCCCCCAAAAGTAACAAAAACACCCCCGGGATGAACAAAAACACCGCCAAAAGTAACAAAAACACCCCCGGAATGAACAAAAACACCCCCAAAAGTAACAAAAACACCACCAAAAGTAACAAAAACACCACCAAAAGTAACAAAAACACCCCCGGAATGAACAAAAATGCCCCCGGAATGAACAAAAATGCCCCCGGAATGAACAAAAATGCCCCCGGAATGAACAAAAACACCCCTGGAATGAACAAAAATGCCCCCGGAATGAACAAAAACACCCCCGGAATGAACAAAAACACCCCCGGAATGAACAAAAACACCCCTGGAATGAACAAAAATGCCCCCGGAATGAACAAAAACACCCCTGGAATGAACAAAAATGCCCCTGGAATGAACAAAAACACCCCCGGAATGAACAAAAACACCCCCGGAATGAACAAAAACACCCCCGGAATGAACAAAAACGCCCCCAAAAGTAACAAAAACACCCCCGGGATGAACAAAAACACCGCCAAAAGTAACAAAAACACCCCCGGAATGAACAAAAACACCCCCAAAAGTAACAAAAACACCACCAAAAGTAACAAAAACACCACCAAAAGTAACAAAAACACCCCCGGAATGAACAAAAACACCCCCGGAATGAACAAAAATGCCCCCGGAATGAACAAAAATGCCCCCGGAATGAACAAAAATGCCCCCGGAATGAACAAAAACACCCCTGGAATGAACAAAAATGCCCCCGGAATGAACAAAAACACCCCTGGAATGAACAAAAATGCCCCTGGAATGAACAAAAACACCCCCGGAATGAACAAAAACACCCCCGGAATGAACAAAAACACCCCCGGAATGAACAAAAACGCCCCCAAAAGTAACAAAAACACCCCCGGGATGAACAAAAACACCCCCAAAAGTAACAAAAACACCCCCGGAATGAACAAAAATGCCCCTGGAATGAACAAAAACGCCCCCAAAAGTAACAAAAACTCCCCCGGGATGAACAAAAACACCCCCAAAAGTAACAAAAACACCCCCGGAATGAACAAAAATGCCCCTGGAATGAACAAAAACGCCCCCGGAATGAACAAAAACACCCCCAAAAGTAACAAAAACGCCCCCAAAAGTAACAAAAACACCCCCGGGATGAACAAAAACACCGCCAAAAGTAACAAAAACACCCCCGGAATGAACAAAAACGCCCCCGGAATGAACAAAAACGCCCCCGGAATGAACAAAAACGCCCCCGGAATGAACAAAAACACCCCCAAAAGTAACAAAAACACCCCCGGGATGAACAAAAACACCCCCAAAAGTAACAAAAACGCCCCCAAAAGTAACAAAAACACCCCCGGAATGAACAAAAACGCCCCCGGAATGAACAAAAACACCCCCAAAAGTAACAAAAACGCCCCCGGAATGAACAAAAACACCCCCAAAAGTAACAAAAACACCCCCGGGATGAACAAAAACACCCCCAAAAGTAACAAAAACACCACCAAAAGTAACAAAAACACCACCAAAAGTAACAAAAACACCCCCGGAATGAACAAAAATGCCCCCGGAATGAACAAAAATGCCCCCGGAATGAACAAAAATGCCCCCGGAATGAACAAAAACACCCCTGGAATGAACAAAAATGCCCCCGGAATGAACAAAAACACCCCCGGAATGAACAAAAACACCCCCGGAATGAACAAAAACACCCCTGGAATGAACAAAAATGCCCCCGGAATGAACAAAAACACCCCTGGAATGAACAAAAATGCCCCCGGAATGAACAAAAACGCCCCCGGAATGAACAAAAATGCCCCCGGAATGAACAAAAATGCCCCCGGAATGAACAAAAACACCCCCGGAATGAACAAAAATGCCCCCGGAATGAACAAAAACGCCCCCGGAATGAACAAAAACACCCCCGGAATGAACAAAAACGCCGCCGGAATGAACAAAAACGCCCCCGGAATGAACAAAAACGCCCCCGGAATGAACAAAAACGCCCCCGGAATGAACAAAAACGCCCCCGGAATGAACAAAAACGCCCCCGGAATGAACAAAAACGCCCCCAAAAGTAACAAAAACACCCCCGGGATGAACAAAAACACCCCCAAAAGTAACAAAAACACCCCCGGAATGAACAAAAATGCCCCTGGAATGAACAAAAACGCCCCCAAAAGTAACAAAAACACCCCCGGGATGAACAAAAACACCCCCAAAAGTAACAAAAACACCCCCGGAATGAACAAAAATGCCCCTGGAATGAACAAAAACGCCCCCGGAATGAACAAAAACACCCCCAAAAGTAACAAAAACGCCCCCAGAATGAACAAAAACGCCCCCAAAAGTAACAAAAACACCCCCGGGATGAACAAAAACACCGCCAAAAGTAACAAAAACACCCCCGGAATGAACAAAAACGCCCCCGGAATGAACAAAAACACCCCCGGAATGAACAAAAACGCCCCCGGAATGAACAAAAACGCCCCCGGAATGAACAAAAACGCCCCCGGAATGAACAAAAACGCCCCCGGAATGAACAAAAATGCCCCCGGAATGAACAAAAATGCCCCCGGAATGAACAAAAACGCCCCCGGAATGAACAAAAACGCCCCCGGAATGAACAAAAACACCCCCGGAATGAACAAAAACGCCCCCGGAATGAACAAAAACCACCAAAAGTAACAAAAACACCACCAAAAGTAACAAAAACACCCCCGGAATGAACAAAAATGCCCCCGGAATGAACAAAAATGCCCCCGGAATGAACAAAAACACCCCTGGAATGAACAAAAATGCCCCCGGAATGAACAAAAACACCCCCGGAATGAACAAAAACGCCCGCGGAATGAACAAAAATGCCCCCGGAATGAACAAAAACGCCCCCAAAAGTAACAAAAACACCCCCGGAATGAACAAAAATGCCCCCGGAATGAACAAAAACGCCCCCGGAATGAACAAAAATGCCCCCGGAATGAACAAAAACACCCCCGGAATGAACAAAAATGCCCCCGGAATGAACAAAAACACCCCTGGAATGAACAAAAATGCCCCCGGAATGAACAAAAATGCCCCCGGAATGAACAAAAATGCCCCCGGAATGAATAAAAACGCCCCCGGAATGAACAAAAACGCCCCTGGAATGAACAAAAACACCCCCGGAATGAACAAAAACACCCCCGGAATGAACAAAAACACCCCCGGAATGAACAAAAACGCCCTCAAAAGTAACAAAAACACCCCCGGAATGAACAAAAACACCCCCGGAATGAACAAAAACACCCCCGGAATGAACAAAAACGCCCCTGGAATGAACAAAAACACCCCCGGAATGAACAAAAACGCCCCCGGAATGAACAAAAACGCCCCCGGAATGAACAAAAACGCCCCCGGAATGAACAAAAACACCCCCGGAATGAACAAAAACGCCCCCAAAAGTAACAAAAACACCCCCGGGATGAACAAAAACACCCCCAAAAGTAACAAAAACACCCCCGGAATGAACAAAAATGCCCCTGGAATGAACAAAAACGCCCCCAAAAGTAACAAAAACACCCCCGGGATGAACAAAAACACCCCCAAAAGTAACAAAAACACCCCCGGAATGAACAAAAATGCCCCTGGAATGAACAAAAACGCCCCCGGAATGAACAAAAACACCCCCAAAAGTAACAAAAACGCCCCCAGAATGAACAAAAACGCCCCCAAAAGTAACAAAAACACCCCCGGGATGAACAAAAACACCGCCAAAAGTAACAAAAACACCCCCGGAATGAACAAAAACGCCCCTGGAATGAACAAAAACGCCCCCGGAATGAACAAAAACGCCCCCGGAATGAACAAAAACGCCCCCGGAATGAACAAAAACGCCCCCGGAATGAACAAAAACGCCCCCGGAATGAACAAAAACGCCCCCGGAATGAACAAAAACGCCCCCGGAATGAACAAAAACGCCCCCGGAATGAACAAAAACGCCCCCGGAATGAACAAAAACGCCCCCGGAATGAACAAAAACGCCCCCGGAATGAACAAAAACGCCCCCGGAATGAATAAAAACGCCCCCGGAATGAACAAAAACGCCCCCGGAATGAACAAAAACACCCCCGGAATGAACAAAAACGCCCCCGGAATGAACAAAAACGCCCCCGGAATGAACAAAAACGCCCCCAAAAGTAACAAAAACGCCCCCGGAATGAACAAAAATGCCCCCGGAATGAACAAAAACACCCCCGGAATGAACAAAAACGCCCCCGGAATGAACAAAAACACCCCCGGAATGAACAAAAATGCCCCCGGAATGAACAAAAATGCCCCCGGAATGAACAAAAACACCCCCGGAATGAACAAAAACGCCCCCGGAATGAACAAAAACGCCCCCAAAAGTAACAAAAACACCCCCGGAATGAACAAAAATGCCCCCGGAATGAACAAAAACGCCCCCGGAATGAACAAAAACGCCCCCGGAATGAACAAAAATGCCCCCGGAATGAACAAAAACGCCCCCAAAAGTAACAAAAACGCCCCCGGAATGAACAAAAACTTCCCCAAAAGTAACAAAAACACCCCCGGAATGAACAAAAATGCCCCCGGAATGAACAAAAACGCCCCCGGAATGAACAAAAACGCCCCCGGAATGAACAAAAACACCCCCGGAATGAACAAAAACGCCCCCGGAATGAACAAAAATGCCCCCGGAATGAACAAAAATGCCCCCGGAATGAACAAAAACACCCCTGGAATGAACAAAAATGCCCCCGGAATGAACAAAAATGCCCCCGGAATGAACAAAAACGCCCCCGGAATGAACAAAAACACCCCCGGAATGAACAAAAATGCCCCCGGAATGAACAAAAACACCCCCGGAATGAACAAAAACGCCCCCGGAATGAACAAAAATGCCCCCGGAATGAACAAAAACGCCCCCAAAAGTAACAAAAACGCCCCCGGAATGAACAAAAATGCCCCCGGAATGAACAAAAACACCCCCAAAAGTAACAAAAACACCCCCGGGATGAACAAAAACACCCCCGGAATGAACAAAAACGCCCCCAAAAGTAACAAAAACGCCCCCAAAAGTAACAAAAACACCCCCGGAATGAACAAAAACTTCCCCAAAAGTAACAAAAACACCCCCGGAATGAACAAAAACACCCCCGGAATGAACAAAAACACCCCCAAAAGTAACAAAAACGCCCCCAAAAGTAACAAAAACGCCCCCGGAATGAACAAAAACACCCCCGGAATGAACAAAAACACCCCCAAAAGTAACAAAAACGCCCCCAAAAGTAACAAAAACGCCCCCGGAATGAACAAAAACGCCCCCGGAATGAACAAAAACAGAATGAACAACGCCTGTCACTCAAATGAGATCCACCAATAGTAAACCACAACCATCCAATCAATTCCCCACAGACACACTCAAGCCCCGCCTACATTTGCTCTTGTTTGAGCAGCGGCCGTACAGTATCTATGCGTGTTCAGGAACAGCAGTGTGAGATTGAGCTCTTTTACCCCTGAAGAAGGACGGATGAGCGGAGCACATCAGGGCCTTTAGACCGTGGGACGCTGGGATCCCAGTGGATTGATCCGTGTTGTGTCGGCAGGAAACATGTTCCACATCGTGAGCTTCGTGGACACAGAAGAAGTGGAGGTGGTGCCGGCGGTCTGGGTGAAGAACGGCGTGTGCCTGTGGCCTCCGCTCAAGGATGAAGGCGTTCAGCGGGCGAGCGAGTGCTCCGAGCCGCCACAGGACTCTTGGACTGCGTATAAGGTTCAGATCATGCACACTGCAGGTATGCCCTAATCCCTTCCTCATAGCACATTCCACTGGACAGGTGAGCAGTTGATCAGGAGCATGTGTGCTGTGTGATAGATGACTACAGTGCAGCGCTGCGGAGGCTTCCTCTGGTGGAGCAGCAGGCCGAGCTCCGCTCACACCACTCCAGGACACTCAAGCCCAAGATCAAGTACAGCACAAACACAACCCTTTGCCAATTTACTGATGTTTAGGGAATTGTCACAATAATGGAAAGGATGTTGTGATATGTTCCTCCTCAGTGTAACACATCAGCGTTCATAACCCGCATCATCTGGAGGAGAGACACGGCTTTAGAACCACAGACTCCAGTTGGTCAAATCTCTTTATACGCTGAAAAATCTTGATGTAGAATCAAGTTTTACTCAGACATTGCTAGTAAATCTCAAACAATTACAAAGTAATGCCAAGTAATTAAAAAATAGCATTTTATTAGAAAACGATAATCTTTCAGAAACTGAGAGTCGTAGATTCACTCGACCGATGTGATCCAGCTCTGAGCTGCTCATAGAGATGGATGATGTATGGATGGATGGAGGATGGATGGGTGGATGGATGGATGGATGGATGGATGGATGATGTATGGATGGATGGAGGATGGATGGATGATGATGGATGGATGATGTATGGATGGATGGAGGATGGATGGATGGATGATGGATGGATGGATGGATGATGTATGGATGGATGGAGGATGGATGGATGGATGATGGATGGATGATGGATGGATGGATGGAGGATGGATGATGGATGGAGGATGGATGGATGGATGGATGGATGATGGATGGATGGATGATGGATGGATGATGGATGGATGGATGATGGATGGATGGATGATGGATGGATGATGGATGGATGGAGGATGGATGATGGATGGAGGATGGATGATGGATGGATGTATGGATGGACAGAATATGCTAATCAACGACTGAAGATCATGAACTCATAAACTCTATCCTCTATCCCTTCAGAAGCGTCCAGCTGCAGCTCATTTGCATTTAAAGGGACACACACATCATGTCTCTGCCGCCATTGGCTGATATTTATTCCTGTTTTAAGCTCAAACTCATTTAATTTCTCTTCTCCAGTAAATGTGTGTGTGTATGAATGTTTAGATGAGACAGAAACACTGAGGACTTGCTGTGTGAACACACACACACACACACACACACACAGTGATTATCCCATTTCTTTCCTCCTCTACAGACGGAACAGACGACAGTTTGACGCTGATGAGGAGGCCACCGCTCCCCAGAGCCCTCGCGCCCCCCCCCAGACTCCGCCCCCCTGCAAGAGGAGCGTCCTGCCCGCTTCTGACCCGCCCCAGACGGCCCAGAGCGGGACCTCAACACCCCCCCTGCTGGACTGGCAGGAGATGACGCCTGAGCCGCCTGAGCCTCCGCCCGCTCCTCCGCTTCACCAGCTGTGGCGGGAGGGAACGTCCCAGGACCGACAGGAAGTGACCTCACAGTCTCCCGAACCGGCAACGCCATCACTGTGGCAAACGGAGAACAGCCTCTCCTGCTGCGACCCATTCATAAGATGTGAGAGTCCTCTCCTCTAGTGTGCCGTATATCGAGTGAAGCGCTGCTCAAACAAGAGCAAATGTAGGCGGGGCTTGAGTGTGTCTGTGGGGAACTGATTGGATGGTTGTGGTTTGCTATTGGTGGATCTCATGTGAGTGACAGGTGGCCCCGCCCTTGTCATCAGACGAGAGATGAAGTTATTCTGACTCAAGATTATTAACACAATAATGATGTGCTAATCATGCTAGCAACATGCCAATTTGTGTTAGCAACATACTAACAAAATGCTAAAACATGTTAACAACATGCTTAATCATGCTCGCAACATGCTAATTCATGTTAAAAATGTGCTAAAACATGTTAATTCATGCTAGCAAAATGCTGTGTTAGCAAAATTGTATTACAATGCTAACAAAATGCTAATTCATGTTAATAATGTGTTAAAACATGTTATCAAACATACTAAAACATGCTAGTAAAGTGGTAAATCATGCGAGCAATGTGATAAAACATGTTAGCAACACGCCAATTCATACTAACAATGTGTTTAAACATAGTAGCAAAATGCTTATTAACATTATCGATGTGTTACCTGTTAATTCATGATAGAAAAATGCTAATTTGTGTTAGCAACATTCTATTACAATGCTAACAGAATGCTAATTCATGTTAGCAATGTTTTAAAACCTGTTAATGTTAATAATGTGTTAAATCAGGTTAGCAACATACTAAAACATGCTAGTAAAGTTGTAAAGCTAGCAATGTGATAAAACATGTTAGCAACACGTTAATTCATACTAACAATGTGATAAAACATGTTAACAACATGCTAATTCATACTAACAATGTGTTAAAACATGTTAACAACATGCTAATTCATACTAACAATGTGTTAAAACGTGTTAACAACATGCTAATTCATACTAACAATGTGTTAAAACATGTTAGCAAACATGCTAATTCATATTAACAATGTGTTAAAACATGTTAGCAACATGCTAATTCATATTAACAATGTTAAAACATGTTAGCAACATGCTAATTAATGTTAGCAATAAGACTAACAGCTAATGTGCACTGATAAATCATTTAGAATGAACACTGATATATTCCACACTGATTTTGATTTTGTGACTTTAAGACTTTAGTGTGGTGACCTCCTGTGTTTAATGTTTCAGTGCTTCTCCACGATCTGACCACGAAGCAGGAGATCGTTATGGAGCAGCAGATGAGCTTAATAAAGATGGTGCAGGATCTGCAAGCACAGAATGTCAGGGACATCACAGACGCCGACTGTTGCAATCAGAGGCGCTTTCCCATCGAAGACCTGCGCTCATTATCAGCCCTGGAGAATGAGCTGCGGTCCTGCCCGGAGACCAGGAGAAAAGTGGTCAGTTGTGCCTTTACATGCTGTCATTGTGCCGTTCCAAACCCACACGACTCTGAGACACAAATGAAGATATTCGTGATGAAATCTTCAGAGTTTTGGGCTTCCTGAGGCGCTCTTAGCATAGGCCCCGCCCTGAGTGAGTTCCAGAAGCCCCACCCATGACCGGTGACGATCTGCCCTATTATCAAATCAAATCAAATCACTTTATTTGTCACTCTACATATGCACAAGTGCAACAGTAGGTGAAATTCTTAGGTGCAGTTCCGAGCAACATAGCAGTCATGACATGACATGTACAACATTTAAGCAACAACAGATTACACATCTGATGCGCACACAATTACTCACAGCACAGTATACACTACAATAAACAATAAATAATTTACACAATGTGAGTGTAGTTCTCACAGCTTTAAACAATATACACATACTTACAATATACATATACTTTAAACAATATACACTAAACATACACTAAACAATATACATTACGCTATAATAATAATAATAATAATATACAATGTATAGTATAAAATATTATTCACAGATTGAAAAATTGAAATCCAAAGTGCAATAGATGCTGTATGATAAATAAATGTGTATATAATGTGTGTGTATCTACAGTGGGTTGTGCTGAGTGATATTCTGTCCAGTGTGTGTTATGATCCTGATGGATCAGGAGTTAAGGAGTCTGATTGCTTGTGGGAAGAAGCTGTTCTGGAGTCGGCTGGTGCGTGTTCTGATGCTGCGGTACCGTCTGCCTGATGGCAGCAGTGAGAGCAGCCCATGGTTCGGGTGGCTAGAGTCTCTGAAGATCCTCTGAGCTCTCTTCACACACCGCCTGGCGTAAATGTCCTGGAGGGAGGGAAGCTCACCTCCGATGATGCAGCTGGCCGTGCGCACTACCCTTTGCAGGGCCTTGCGGCTGCGGGCGGTACTGTTGCCGTACCAGGTGGTGATGCAGCCAGTCAGCAGACTCTCTATGGTGCTGCTGTAGAAGCGTGTGAGGATGTGGCGGTTCATTCCAAACCTCCTCAGCCGTCGCAGGAAGAAAAGGCGCTGATGAGCCTTCTTCACAACGGCCTCGGTGTGGACGGACCATGAGAGTTCCTCTGTGATGTGGACACCGAGGAACTTGAAGCTGCTGACTCTCTCCACCGGTGCTCCATCGATGGTGATGGGGCGGTGTTCTCTCTCATTCCTCCTGAAGTCGACCACCAGCTCCTTGGTCTTGCTGACGTTGAGGGAGAGGTTGTGCTCCTGACACCACCGTGTCAGAGTGTGCACCTCCTCTCTGTAGGCCGTTTCATCATTGTCGGTGATAAGACCTACCACCGTCGTATCGTCAGCAAACTTGATGATGGTATTGGAGCTGTGGGTTGCCACACAGTCATGTGTGTACAGGGAGTACAGGAGTGGGCTGAGAACACAGCCCTGAGGGGCTCCAGTGTTGAGAGTCAGTGATGAGGAGATGTTACTGCCCATTCTGACCACCTGGCGTCTGTTTGACAGGAAGTCCAGGATCCAGCTGCATAACAGGCTGTTTAAGCCTAGAGCCCGGAGTTTCCCGTCAAGTATGGAGGGCACAATGGTGTTGAATGCTGAGCTGTAGTCCACAAACAGCATTCTCACATATGTGTTCCTCTTTTCCAGGTGGGAGAGAGCAGTGTGTATAGTGGATGAAATGGCATCATCAGTTGGCATCATCACTATTAGCATAGACCCCGCCCTGAGTGAGTTCCAGAAGCCCTGCCCATGACCGGTGACGATCTGCCCTATTAGCATAGACCCCGCCCTTAGTGAGTTCCAGAAGCCCCGCCCGTGACCGGTGACGATCTGCCCTATTAGCATAGACCCCGCCCTTAGGAAGTTCCAGAAGCCCCGCCCATGACCGGTGACGATCTGCCCTATTAGCATAGACCCCGCCCTTAGTGAGTTCCAGAAGCCCCGCCCATGACCGGTGACAATCTGCTCTATTAGCATAGACCCCGCCCTGAGTGAGTTCCAGAAGCCCCGCCCATGACCGGTGACGATCTGCCCTATTAGCATAGACCCCGCCCTTAGGAAGTTCCAGAAGTCCCGCCCATGACCGGTGACGATCTGCCCTATTAGCATAGACCCCGCCCTTAGTGAGTTCCAGAAGCCCCGCCCATGACCGGTGACAATCTGCTCTATTAGCATAGACCCCGCCCTGAGTGAGTTCCAGAAGCCCCGCCCATGACCGGTGACGATCTGCCCTATTAGCATAGACCCCGCCCTGAGTGAGTTCCAGAAGCCCCGCCCATGACCAGTAACAATCTGCTCTATTAGCATAGACCCCGCCCTGAGTGAGTTCCAGAAGCCCCGCCCATGACCGGTGACAATCTGCTCTATTAGCATAGACCCCGCCCTGAAACCCCACCCACTGCGTCACAAACAACGATTTGGAGAGTAACAGTGTGACAGTTTCTGATATTTTGGCTGCGTGAGATTCTCCAGTTTTGTTGTTGCCGGAGTATCCAAAGGCTCCGCCCTCTTCTGGAAAGGGGGAGGGGAGCAGCAGCTCATTTGCATTTAAAGGGACACGCACAAAAGCAGTATGTTTTTGCTCACACCCAAATAGGTGCAAACTTGATAAGCTATAATAAATGATCTGTATTTTGAGCTGAAACTTCACACACACATTCTGGGGACACCAGAGCCAACCAATCAGCTGCACTCTTTCCTAAGCTCAGCCGGGAACGAGGAGCACTCTTCTTCATGCTCAAACAAAGACACACTAAAGAAAGATGGACATGGGGAAAAGCACAATAGCTTAATAATCCCAGAGATGTGTGTATCCTGTCACAGTAAGAGATGTTTTAACCCATTGCAGGTGGACGAGCTGGGGCTGTTGGGCGGAGTGGACGTGAAGGACACAGTCTGGCGAATCATGAAGCAGGCCATCAAAAACGACTTGGCCAAAACGGTGAACTGGAGAGGTGTGAATGGGAAGACGTCTTTCCAGAGTTTAGAGTTTAAAAGCGTTGTGATCGGTGAGTGGTGAACCCTGGCCCTTCTGAAGCAGTGGCGGTTTGATTCCCGTGCTTGACCTGTGTGTGTGTGTGTGTGTGTGTGTGTGTGTGTGTGTGTGTGTGTGTGTGTGTGTGTGTGTGCTCTTCTAGAGGCTGTCAGGAGAAACCCCACATGTGCTCAAATAACGGAGCTGGAGGTGGAGAAGGCCATCATACGCTGGTTTCATCTGGCCGGTGACCGCGAGGGTGGCCGGAAGAAGAGAGCGCCGCTGCAAGACGTCGGAGTAGAGAACTGAGGAAACACGAGCGCTCAGCAGCCAAGTTTACACACACTTTTACTCCGATTTGTTGAGCGATGCGTAAAAAAAGATTTTGTCGTCTCCAGAGTGTTTCCATCCAATGGGCCAATAGTGTGTGTAATGATGTCATCCCTAAAAAAACACAGTCGCGCAAGTTTTGTTGTATCGTTAAAAAACGCAATGTTCAGTCCTTCCAGAAAAATGCGGCTTTTTTCTGTGATTGTTGCGGCAAAAATCCTTGATTATGCGGCACGTTTTCTTGAAAAATGCGGGATATGTATGCAATTTTATGCGATGAAATTGTGGGAACTTGCAGAAACTGCGGTTTGATGAAAAAGAGAATAAAAGCACTACATCACAGAAAGTGCTGGAATATTTAAGTTCTCATCTTGTTTTATTGAAGACCTTAATAAACACACGGCTCAAATTTACAAAACATCGAGTCAAACAACAAGTTCTGTAGCTTTACAAAAGGAATATGCTACAACTTCTGAAGAGATGAATAAATAACTTCCTGTTTTACAGAGCTAGCTTTACAAAACAGACATTTGAGTGCTTCCAATGCACAAAGTGCAATCTCTTAAAGGGATAGTTCATACAGAAATTTAAATTCTGTCATTAATGACGTCCCCTCATGTCGCTGGACACCCGTCAGACCTCCGTTCATCTCTAAATAACGACTAATATAGTGATGACCGATTTCAAAACACAGCATCATGATGCTATGAATCAGTGAGTCGATTCATGATTCGGATCGCGTGTCAAACTGCTGAAATACGTGACTTTGGCGATCCGAACCGCTGAATCGACTCATTGATTCATAACGCTCCAAACCGCTGAATCGACTCATTGATTCATAACGCTTCAAACCGCTGAATCGACTCACTGATTCATAACGCTTCAAACCGCTGAATCGACTCACTGATTCATAACGCTTCAAACCGCTGAATCGACTCACTGATTCATAACGCTTCAAACCGCTGAATCGACTCATTGATTCATTAACACTCCAAACCGCTGAATCGACTCACTGATTCATAACGCTCCAAACCGCTGAATCGACTCACTGATTCATAACGCTCCAAACCGCTGAAACGACTCACTGATTCATAACGCTCCAAACCACTGAATCAACTCACTGATTCATTAACACTCCAAACCGCTGAATCGACTCACTGATTCATAACGCTCCAAACCGCTGAAACGACTCACTGATTCATAACGCTCCAAACCGCTGAATCGACTCACTGATTCATAACGCTCCAAACCGCTGAATCGACTCACTGATTCATAACGCTCCAAACCGCTGAAACGACTCACTGATTCATAACGCTCCAAACCGCTGAATCAACTCACTGATTCATAACGCTTCAAACCGCTGAATCGACTCACTGATTCATAACGCTTCTAACCGCTGAATCGACTCACTGATTCATAACGCTCTGAACCGCTGAATCGACTCACTGATTCATAACGCTCTGAACCGCTGAATTGACTCACTGATTCATAACGCTTCAAACCGCTGAATCGATTTACTGATTCATAACGCTCCAAACCGCTGAATTGACTCACTGATTCATAACGCTCCAAACCGCTGAATCGACTCACTGATTCATAACGCTCCAAACCGCTGAAACGACTCACTGATTCATAACACTCCAAACCGCTGAATCAACTCACTGATTCATAACGCTTCAAACCGCTGAATCGACTCACTGATTCAAAACGCTCCAAACCGCTGAATCGACTCACTGATTCATAACGCTCTGAACCTCTGAATCGACTCACTGATTCATAACGCTTCAAACCGCTGAATCGACTCACTGATTCATAACGCTTCAAACCGCTGAATCGACTCACTGATTCATAACGCTCTGAACCGCTGAATCGACTCACTGACTCATAACGCTCTGAACCGCTGAATCGACTCACTGACTCATAACGCTCTGAAGCTTCATGATGCTGTTCTGAAACTGCTTTGCTCTTTCGCTGTTATGTTTGTTGGCCAATGGGAGTTTGCGCTTCATCATGGTTTCTCTGGTATCTATGGTTTCTCCGCGGGGTTTGCAGCTTTTCGATGACGTTCACGTCGGGTAATTACGTCACTTCAAAGCGTTCCCATGGCAACGGGGAAATGGCGGCTCTTGTGTGAAGTAAACGAAAATTTTTCAACTTTCTGCTAATATATATGTGTGACTTTTTTGCAACGAAAATGCGGGGATTATGAAATCATGCTAGCCCTGCATATTTTGCACGCGGAAATAGGCAATTTATGCGGCGAAAGTGCGGCGTATTTGAAAAAATGTGGCCCCGCATAAATATGCAGACTTTGGCTGATTATGCATTAAATCATGCGATCGCATAATCACGTTTTTCCGGAGGGACTGGATGTTGTGTATTTTGATCTTTCTTTATGTCAGTTTTGGAAACTCCAACAGCCTTCCATCGTTTGACAGACGAGATTTTATTATATATGATTAAATTGTAGGCTCTATATTTGTATTAATAAGTGTCATTTGTCTTTTGTACGTTATATAGACTTTAGATTTGATCAAGCAACATTCATTATTCTTCTGACGAACTTTTATTAGGTTATAAAAAAACACAAAATTACAAAAATAAGGATGAATGTTTGAGAGGCGTCTTATTCTTAGCAATAGTAAGAGAAACGCGGACGCTAAGTCTGTCATGTGACGCCACATTTATTTGTGTACTTTTTCTCAAGAAAAGTGACATTTGAAGTGTCGACATTTGCAAAAATTGATCAATAACTGTCATTTCCATCATCTTTATCGCTAAACTCGGATGAGACTCGGGCTAGTGTTTGTTTTGATCAGTGTCTGAACTTTAAACGTGTCTATGTTTGCACATCTGTACATATATATTTCTCTTGTCCTTTATATTTAGCTGCTTATTTGACCCTGTACACTACAACGGAAGTGCATCTTTATTGTTTGAAATATTTTAATTTATCGCATGCATTCTGTTTGTGCTGTTTATTCGTTTAATTGCCTTGTTCTCCTGTTGCTCGACATCATCAACTCTTTACGCAACTAGAAATATAGATTTTATATTTCACGTTTGTTTATCGGTTTGTGTTATTATACATTATATTGTTACTATTTATTGCCTTTGTCAGTTTTTTTCTTATTTTGTATATCTTACACATATTTATCATGCTGTTATGCTAAATGCTGTTAGCATTTGTTATTTTCGTCTGCATTAATAAAGCAGTTCATACTTTGCATTTACTTGTTTTTTGTAGACGTGTTTGCTTTATTATATAGCAGTTGCAATCGAAGCTCTTCTGACTGACGTCAGTGGCACTTTTTTGGGTTACTTCTTTTCAAATATAAAACGAAATGTAAAAAATATACGGAAAACCAGCTTTAATTTTGGGTAAACTTCTAATAATTAAATATATATTTTTGTAATCCTATCTGCTCAAATAGTGTTTTTTACACAAACGTGGTTTCACAACTATCAAAAAGAGTTAAAAGCGATAGCGTCCCAGCCGCTGTATTAGAAACACCCTCACATTCATTTGTTTTTTTTTCGTAATTCGCTGCAAAGGTAAGAAAGCATAGTGTTTTAAATATAGTTTTTTTGTAAAAAATTTAAAATATAAAAAACATTGCAGGATTTACGATGACGATGACCGTTAAAACGCGTCGAATGGCCTTTTTTCCATTGGCGAGATTTAAATCGAATAGTTGTTTTTTTCAAAGGCGCGTCTAAACGAGTACTTATGGTACTGTAAAGACACTGCGAAATCTATTGGTCCTTTAAACGGTGACGTCACTCCACTAGGAAATGGTCAACAGTTTTGTGAGATTTGTGTAAACAATATTAATACATGCTCGACTATCCGCGTCCTCGAACCCAGCGCGCGGCTGAGAGAAAAACACCAGACTGGACGCGAGGCTCTTTGGAAAACGCTCAGAATCTCTAGAAACGCCCATCACAAACTATAGAGTTTTATTATTGGGCTGTAATGTCGGCGTCGGTTGATATCCACGCGCAGCTGGCGTCCATCCTCGAGCGCTTCGCCAAGCACGCGCTGCTGGAGATGAGTCGCGCGGTGGAGCAGGAGATGGCGCGCCGGCAGATGGAGGTCGAGACGCTGCTGCTCAAACTGCAGTTCACCGAGAGCGAGCTGCGATCCGCCCGACAGAACCAGCCGAACCTGCGCTCCGTGGGAACACAAGCCAACAACAGCGGGAAGAGAGGTGCTCACACACACACACACACACACACACACACACACACACACACACACACACACACACACACTCTCTCACTTTCATTTAAAGTCAACATGATCACTTTTTCAATCTGTAATCATCATATATTAACTTGTTCTTCCACTGAAACGACTTCCTTTAGCCGGTGACGTATGCAAGGCCGCGCGGCAGTTGAGCCAATAGCTAGAGAGATAAGTTTTGACCCCGCCCATTGAACCTGTCATCTAACTCCTAAAACTAGCAAACAGAGATGGTGAAAATGTATATTTTTGGATGTTCCCCATCCTTAAAACCCGCTGGCTTGAGTTTTTGCACTTTGAAGAAGGAATTCATGTTTGTGTTTCGAGGCATTTCAAGCGCAAATGTTTCCAGAATTTAACGCGACACAAAATGGGCTTCGCTAAAGTTCTGTTTGACCGCTGGGACGCCACCAACTTCTATGGAAAGCGTTACTGCCCTAACAAAAAGTGCCCAGAAAAGAACCATGGTATCCCAGACAACAAAACATATTAAAGGTGCAGTGTGTAAGTTTTAGCGGCATCTAGTGGTGAGGTTGTGAATTGCACCCCCCTCCCTTTCAGAGCACATAGAGAAGCTACGGTGGCCCACACAAGACACAGATGTCGTCGTCTGAGACTGCAGAGAGTAGCTAGCGCTCTGGAGAGAAGTTTGTCCCTTTAGAGCTACCGTAGAAACATGGCGGCACAAAATGGCTGCTTCGATCAAAATGGCGGCTTCACTGTAATGTGGCGTTCACACCGGACGCTGATCGCGCGAAGGTGGACGCTTGAACATTTTGAGTTTACTCGCTTCATTCGCGCGTGAAATTTGCGTGTGACAACTACACAACAGACGCAAATTTGCGTCATGGGAGGGGCTTCTATATGAGCCAATATGAGCCAGCTCGTCTCGGTCACTTGACGTCTTTTTTGCAAAAAATACTACTATTAATGTGTGACAAAACGTAGTTTAAAGACTTTTTCAGGCGATAATATAGTTGTTTAAAGCTCAAATCTGTGGTTAATTTATAAAAAGAGCCTATTTGAGCATTTTATCTGGCGTTTTCGGAGTTGTGAGATCCAGGCGATCAGTGGCATTCCGCGCTCATTTACCCGGCGAGACCCGCCTTTCCTCGGCTAGTCCTTCTCACATTTGCCGCTGCTTTGGCTCTTTTTTCTGCTCCAGTCTCGTTGTGAAATGGCTGACATAGATTTTGTTGAGAGGGCAGCTGACTGTCCGACCTCCTCACTCACTTTCTTCCAAGCAAGATCCTTTTTATTCCTTTTATTCCTGTTCCTGTAGTGATAGGATGATGTATCACAGCTCCGGGTCTCCTCATACGGCCACGATTATCTTGTCCTCCATTGTTGTTGGGATTTCTGCCTCCGCTTGTAAATGCGTCACTACTAGAGCAAGCTCGTGATTGGTTAACGCGGCGTGAAATATCCGCACGAGTTCAGATTTTTCAACTTGAGCGATTCGCAGGTTCAAAACGCTCAATTTGCCTCATTCGCGCGAATCGCGCAACAGAATGCCATTTCGCGTCTCTGCATTGACTTAACATGTAAATCAATCACGCGAATCGCGTCCGGTGTGAACGCACCTTAAGGGACCCACGGTGTGTGTAGATAGAAACGGCTCATTCTAAGGTAATAAAAACATAACGGTCATTATACACAAGTTATGTATATTATATTGCATTTCTGTCATTAGATCCTCATAAGTACTGTATGATAATTGAAATGAACTGATGACGTCACTGTTTTCTCCAGAACGGCTGTACGGCTGAATAAAATTGTTGTATTATTTTCCTGTTTAACACTGTAAAGCTGCTCTGAGACAATCTGCATTGTATAAAGCGCTATATAAATAAAGTTGACTTGACTTGATAAGTACTACACACTGCACCTTTAAGTTATGAAAACGTTCTTTCCAGTTTTTTTTTTGTTATGCGAACGTTAAGGGAACGTTACGTTTGAATGTTCTCTGAACGAGTAGTAACATTTAAAAAATGTTAGATGAACGTACAGCTAATACGTTTTTGATATAACGTTCCAGTGATTACGTATAAATAATGTTTTAATTTATGGACCAGATAACTTTAAACAAACGTTCTGTTAACGTTACTGGAAGAACTTTATATAACTTTGAGAAAACCTTGCGACAACATTCCCTGTTAGCTGGGATCCTTGAATACTATGGTATAATTAAAGTACCATGCTATTAAAGGCGCTGTGTGTAATGTTCCGTCTCTTACTCAACTCAAAGGCGTGTCTTGACTCTTGAGTGGGCGGAGCTTTTATTCTGCCGCGAGCGCTTCCGCTTCTTCCGCTCGTGTGTGTGTGTGTAACGCAGCGCTGTTTGATCCTCTCACACACATGTGAGTGTGTTAAAGTGATGTTCTAATGCTACTCTGTGTTCATGTTGACTTTAAAAATTAGTGCTTATTACCTTACAAAAACATCATAACATATAAACAGGCGTCAGATTGCTGTGCACACTTGTAGCTAATCAGCAGTAAGAGACGTGTCCACTCACGATGTGGGAGGTGCTTGTGGATATGGGGCAGAGCTATCAAGATAGGGGTGTGGTCTATTTGGGTAGGGGTGTGTCCACTCATGATGGGGAGGTGCTTGTGGATTTGGGGGCGGGCTATATAGATAGGGGTGTGGTCTATTTGGGTAGGGGTGTGTCCACTCATGATGGGGAGATGCTTGCGAATTTGGGGCGGAGCTATCAATATTGTGGTGTGATCTATTTGGGTAGTGGCGTGTCCACTATCGATGGGGGCGGTGCTTTTGAATTTGGGGCGGAGCTATCAATATAGGGGTGTGATCTATTTGGGTAAGGGCATGTCCACTCATGATGGGGGAGGTGTTTGTGAATTTGGGGGCAGTGCTATCTAGATAGGGGTGTGGTCTATTTGGGTAGGGGTGTGTCCACTCATGATGGGGAGGTGCTTGTGAACTTGGGGCGGAGCTATCTAGATAAGGGTGTGATCTATTTGGGTAAGGGCGTGTCCACTCATGATGGGGAGGTGCTTGTATATCTGGGGGTGGGGCTATCTATATAAGGGTGTGGTTTAGTTGGGTAGGGGCGTGTCCACTGATGAATGGGAGGTGCTTGTACATCTGGGGGTGGGGCTATCTAGATAGGGGTGTGGTCTATTTGGGTAGGGGTGTGTCCACTCATGATGGGGGAGGCGCTTGTACATCTGGGGGGCGGTGCTATAAAGATAGGGGTGTGGTCTAGTTGGGTAGGGGCGTGTTTATTTTGGTGATTTCAAATATCAACAGCGTTTCTCAGAAATCGCTTCCTGTGCCTTTAACGGTGCTCGCATCTGTTTATGTTGCCAATTCCCATTTCTCTCCAGAGGTGAAGCTCAGCAATCATGAAGGAGAATCCCAGACGGAGACACACACGGGCGATTCTTCGGCGCAGACGTTCACACTGAACGTAAGGATTCTTCATTATTCGCTTCTTCTTCAGTGTTTGTCGTACAGTATCCTGATCCTTCATCATTCCCAAATGCAGGAAGACGGAATCAAATCCATTCAGATCAAAGAGGAACACATGGAGGACGGGCAGTGGGACAGCGGACCGAGTAAAACACGCTAACCATGCTTTATTCTGTTACATCAGATGCCAAGTGTTTACTCTTTATGATTGCCAAATATCATATTCTAATATGCGCTCCCAATCATGTCATGCTGATTTGGATGGTGGTTTTTATCCCTAGTTTCTCCTGCTCTTTGCCCGTTGGGTCCCGAGGTGGAAGACCAGGATAGTTTCAGCACGGGAACAACAGGACCCGCTCGAGTTGGTGAGAGATCAGAGTTTATGATGATGATTATTCTCAGCATTATTGATGTGCATCTCTGGCCGTCAATCTGTAGGGAGTGATTTCATCCTGACGAGTAAAATCAAGGCCGGAGGAATGTGGAATTCTCCTGTTTCCGAGGAATATCCAGCGAACTCCGGAGCCCAGAGTTTGGACGCGTCTCCTCTGGAAACAGGTGAGCGGTTCGGCACAGGTGTGGATCCGAACGCGCAGCAGTACGTGGACGATCCGTACAGAACCGCTCCCAGGAACCATGCGCTTCCATCGGCGTCGGAACACAGAGGAGACGGGAATGCAGAGAGAAGCTCTCGCTGCCCTCAGTGCGGGAAGACCTTCACTACACGCTTCTACCTGAAGATCCACCAGAGAATCCACACCGGAGAGAGGCCGTACACCTGCCCTCAGTGCGGCAAAGGCTTCTACTGCAACTCTCACCTGATCTCGCACCAGCGCTCGCACACCGGAGAGAAACCCTACAGCTGTGAAGAATGCGGCAAGTCCTACTCGCATCTAAACTCACTCAAACTGCACCAGCGCAGCCACACTGAAGAGGAGGCGTACGCGTACTGGTAGCCGGATCACTTAGACATTCAAACTTGACTTGTGCTTTATGATGAAGTTTGATATACTTCAGTTTTTGGTCAACACTATCACATCTTATTTGATAAACATCAACCGCCACTTAAAATGCATTTCATTTATATATGAATTGCTTTTTTTGATAACCTGTAAATCTATGCTTTATGCCTTCTGTGTGTGTTTTTTTTTTGCGTTGTATTTGTGTGAATTATTTAATATTACATCCATAAGATTGACAATAAAACCCATGACTTTCTGATGTAAAAGCGTTGCTGTAGTGTGTTTCTGCTTTAGTTTACACATGTACTGCAGGAATGTGTGTGTACTAGTACTCAGATACTAGTGCTCATTCATTAGACACTAGTACTCATTCATTAGACTCTAGTGCTCATTCATTAGACACTAGTGCTCATTCATTAGACACTAGTACTCATTCATTAGATACTAGTACTCATTCATTAGACACTAGTGCTCATTCATTAGACACTAGTGCTCATTCATTAGACACTAGTGCTCATTCATTAGACACTAGTGCTCATTCATTAGACACTAGTGCTCATTCATTAGACACTAGTGCTCATTCATTAGACACTAGTGCTCATTCATTAGACACTAGTACTCATTCATTAGACACTAGTGCTCATTCATTAGACACTAGTGCTCATTCATTAGACACTAGTGCTCATTCATTAGACACTAGTACTCATTCATTAGACACTAGTGCTCATTCATTAGACTCTAGTGCTCATTCATTAGACACTAGTACTCATTCATTAGACACTAGTACTCATTCATTAGACTCTAGTGCTCATTCATTAGACACTAGTGCTCATTCATTAGACACTAGTGCTCATTCATTAGACACTAGTGCTCATTCATTAGACACTAGTACTCATTCATTAGACTCTAGTGCTCATTCATTAGACACTAGTACTCATTCATTAGACACTAGTGCTCATTCATTAGACACTAGGACTCATTCATTAGACACTAGTACTCATTCATTAGACACTAGTACTCATTCATTAGACACTAGTACTCATTCAATAGACACTAGTACTCATTCATTAGACACTAGTGCTCATTCATTAGACACTAGTGCTCATTCATTAGACACTAGTGCTCATTCATTAGACACTTGTGCTCATTCATTAGACACTAGTGCTCATTCATTAGACACTAGTACTCATTCAATAGACGCTAGTACTCATTCATTAGACTCTAGTGCTCATTCATTAGACACTAGTGCTCATTCATTAGACACTAGTACTCATTCATTAGACACTAGTACTCATTCATTAGACACTAGTACTCATTCATCAGACACTAGTACTCATTCATCAGACACTAGTACTCATTCATTAGACACTAGTACTCATTCATTAGACACTAGTGCTCATTCATTAGATACTAGTGCTCATTCATTAGACACTAGTGCTCATTCATTAGACACAAGTGCTCATTCATTAGACACTAGTGCTCATTCATTAGACACTAGTACTCATTCATTAGACACTAGTGCTCATTCATTAGACACTAGTGCTCATTCATTAGACACTAGTACTCATTCATTAGACACTAGTGCTCATTCATTAGACACAAGTGCTCATTCATTAGACACTAGTGCTCATTCATTAGACACTAGTACTCATTCATTAGACACTAGTGCTCATTCATTAGATACTAGTGCTCATTCATTAGATACTAGTACTCATTCATTAGACACTAGTACTCATTCATTAGACACTAGTGCTCATTCATTAGATACTAGTGCTCATTCATTAGATACTAGTACTCATTCATTAGATACTAGTACTCATTCATTAGACACTAGTACTCATTCATTAGATACTAGTACTCTTTCATTAGACACTAGTACTCATTCATTAGACACTAGTACTCATTCATTAGATACTAGTACTCATTCATTAGACACAAGTGCTCATTCATTAGACACTAGTGCTCATTCATTAGACACTAGTACTCATTCATTAGACACTAGTGCTCATTCATTAGACACTAGTACTCATTCATTAGACACTAGTACTCATTCATTAGACACTAGTACTCATTCATTAGATACTAGTACTCATTCATTAGACACAAGTGCTCATTCATTAGACACTAGTGCTCATTCATTAGACACTAGTACTCATTCATTAGACACTAGTACTCATTCATTAGACACTAGTACTCATTCATTAGATACTAGTGCTCATTCATTAGACACTAGTACTCATTCATTAGACACTAGTACTCATTCATTAGACACTAGTGCTCATTCATTAGACACTAGTGCTCATTCATTAGACACTAGTACTCATTCATTAGACACTAGTACTCATTCATTAGATACTAGTGCTCATTCATTAGACACTAGTACTCATTCATTAGACACTAGTGCTCATTCATTAGACACTAGTACTCATTCATTAGACACTAGTACTCATTCATTAGACACTAGTACTCATTCATTAGATACTAGTACTCATTCATTAGACACTAGTACTCATTCATTAGACACTAGTACTCATTCATTAGATACTAGTACTCATTCATTAGACACAAGTGCTCATTCATTAGACACTAGTGCTCATTCATTAGACACTAGTACTCATTCATTAGACACTAGTACTCATTCATTAGACACTAGTACTCATTCATTAGACACTAGTGCTCATTCATTAGACACAAGTGCTCATTCATTAGACACTAGTACTCATTCATTAGATACTAGTGCTCATTCATTAGATACTAGTACTCATTCATTAGACACAAGTGCTCATTCATTAGACACTAGTGCTCATTCATTAGACACTAGTACTCATTCATTAGACACTAGTGCTCATTCATTAGACACTAGTACTCATTCATTAGACACTAGTACTCATTCATTAGACACTAGTGCTCATTCATTAGACACTAGTACTCATTCATTAGACACTAGTACTCATTCATTAGACACTAGTACTCATTCATTAGACACTAGTACTCATTCATTAGACACTAGTGCTCATTCATTAGACACTAGTGCTCATTCATTAGACACTAGTACTCATTCATTAGATACTAGTGCTCATTCATTAGACACTAGTGCTCATTCATTAGACACTAGTACTCATTCATTAGACACTAGTGCTCATTCATTAGACACTAGTGCTCATTCATCAGACACTAGTGCTCATTCATTAGATACTAGTGCTCATTCATCAGACACTAGTGCTCATTCATCAGACACTAGTGCTCATTCATCAGATACTAGTGCTCATTCATTAGACTCTAGTGCTCATTCATTAGACACTAGTACTCATTCATTAGACACTAGTACTCATTCATTAGACACTAGTGCTCATTCATTAGATACTAGTGCTCATTCATTAGACACTAGTGCTCATTCATTAGACACAAGTGCTCATTCATTAGACACTAGTGCTCATTCATTAGACACTAGTACTCATTCATTAGACACTAGTGCTCATTCATTAGACACTAGTGCTCATTCATTAGACTCTAGTGCTCATTCATTAGACACTAGTGCTCATTCATTAGACACTAGTGCTCATTCATTAGACACTAGTACTCATTCATTAGACACTAGTACTCATTCATTAGACACTAGTGCTCATTCATTAGACACTAGTGCTCATTCATTAGACACTAGTGCTCATTCATTAGACACTAGTGCTCATTCATTAGACACTAGTGCTCATTCATTAGACACTAGTACTCATTCATTAGACTCTAGTGCTCATTCATTAGACACTAGTACTCATTCATTAGACACTAGTGCTCATTCATTAGACTCTAGTGCTCATTCATTAGACACTAGTGCTCATTCATTAGACACTAGTACTCATTCATTAGACTCTAGTGCTCATTCATTAGACACTAGTACTCATTCATTAGACACTAGTGCTCATTAATTAGACTCTAGTGCTCATTCATTAGACACTAGTACTCATTCATTAGACACTAGTACTCATTCATTAGACACTAGTACTCATTCATTAGACTCTAGTGCTCATTCATTAGACACTAGTGCTCATTCATTAGACACTAGTGCTCATTCATTAGACACTAGTGCTCATTCATTAGACACTAGTACTCATTCATTAGACTCTAGTGCTCATTCATTAGACACTAGTACTCATTCATTAGACACTAGTGCTCATTCATTAGACACTAGGACTCATTCATTAGACACTAGTACTCATTCATTAGACACTAGTACTCATTCATTAGACACTAGTACTCATTCATTAGACACTAGTACTCATTCATTAGACACTAGTGCTCATTCATTAGACACTAGTGCTCATTCATTAGACACTAGTGCTCATTCATTAGACACTTGTGCTCATTCATTAGACACTAGTGCTCATTCATTAGACACTAGTACTCATTCAATAGACGCTAGTACTCATTCATTAGACACTAGTGCTCATTCATTAGACACTAGTGCTCATTCATTAGACACTAGTACTCATTCATTAGACACTAGTGCTCATTCATTAGATACTAGTGCTCATTCATTAGATACTAGTACTCATTCATTAGACACTAGTACTCATTCATTAGACACTAGTGCTCATTCATTAGATACTAGTGCTCATTCATTAGATACTAGTACTCATTCATTAGATACTAGTACTCATTCATTAGACACTAGTACTCATTCATTAGATACTAGTACTCTTTCATTAGACACTAGTACTCATTCATTAGACACTAGTACTCATTCATTAGATACTAGTACTCATTCATTAGACACAAGTGCTCATTCATTAGACACTAGTGCTCATTCATTAGACACTAGTACTCATTCATTAGACACTAGTGCTCATTCATTAGACACTAGTACTCATTCATTAGACACTAGTACTCATTCATTAGACACTAGTACTCATTCATTAGACACTAGTACTCATTCATTAGACACTAGTGCTCATTCATTAGACACTAGTACTCATTCATTAGACACTAGTACTCATTCATTAGACACTAGTACTCATTCATTAGATACTAGTACTCATTCATTAGACACAAGTGCTCATTCATTAGACACTAGTGCTCATTCATTAGACACTAGTACTCATTCATTAGACACTAGTACTCATTCATTAGACACTAGTACTCATTCATTAGATACTAGTACTCATTCATTAGACACTAGTACTCATTCATTAGACACTAGTACTCATTCATTAGATACTAGTACTCATTCATTAGACACAAGTGCTCATTCATTAGACACTAGTGCTCATTCATTAGACACTAGTACTCATTCATTAGACACTAGTACTCATTCATTAGACACTAGTACTCATTCATTAGACACTAGTGCTCATTCATTAGACACAAGTGCTCATTCATTAGACACTAGTACTCATTCATTAGATACTAGTGCTCATTCATTAGATACTAGTACTCATTCATTAGACACAAGTGCTCATTCATTAGACACTAGTGCTCATTCATTAGACACTAGTACTCATTCATTAGACACTAGTGCTCATTCATTAGACACTAGTACTCATTCATTAGACACTAGTACTCATTCATTTGACACTAGTGCTCATTCATTAGACACTAGTACTCATTCATTAGATACTAGTGCTCATTCATTAGACACTAGTGCTCATTCATTAGACACTAGTACTCATTCATTAGACACTAGTGCTCATTCATTAGACACTAGTGCTCATTCATCAGACACTAGTGCTCATTCATTAGATACTAGTGCTCATTCATCAGACACTAGTGCTCATTCATCAGACACTAGTGCTCATTCATCAGATACTAGTGCTCATTCATTAGACTCTAGTGCTCATTCATTAGACACTAGTACTCATTCATTAGACACTAGTACTCATTCATTAGACACTAGTGCTCATTCATTAGACACTAGTGCTCATTCATTAGACACTAGTGCTCATTCATTAGACACAAGTGCTCATTCATTAGACACTAGTGCTCATTCATTAGACACTAGTACTCATTCATTAGACACTAGTGCTCATTCATTAGACACTAGTGCTCATTCATTAGACTCTAGTGCTCATTCATTAGACACTAGTGCTCATTCATTAGACACTAGTGCTCATTCATTAGACACTAGTACTCATTCATTAGACACTAGTACTCATTCATTAGACACTAGTGCTCATTCATTAGACACTAGTGCTCATTCATTAGACACTAGTGCTCATTCATTAGACACTAGTGCTCATTCATTAGACACTAGTGCTCATTCATTAGACACTAGTACTCATTCATTAGACTCTAGTGCTCATTCATTAGACACTAGTACTCATTCATTAGACACTAGTGCTCATTCATTAGACTCTAGTGCTCATTCATTAGACACTAGTGCTCATTCATTAGACACTAGTACTCATTCATTAGACTCTAGTGCTCATTCATTAGACACTAGTACTCATTCATTAGACACTAGTGCTCATTAATTAGACTCTAGTGCTCATTCATTAGACACTAGTACTCATTCATTAGACACTAGTACTCATTCATTAGACACTAGTACTCATTCATTAGACTCTAGTGCTCATTCATTAGACACTAGTGCTCATTCATTAGACACTAGTGCTCATTCATTAGACACTAGTGCTCATTCATTAGACACTAGTACTCATTCATTAGACTCTAGTGCTCATTCATTAGACACTAGTACTCATTCATTAGACACTAGTGCTCATTCATTAGACACTAGGACTCATTCATTAGACACTAGTACTCATTCATTAGACACTAGTACTCATTCATTAGACACTAGTACTCATTCATTAGACACTAGTACTCATTCATTAGACACTAGTGCTCATTCATTAGACACTAGTGCTCATTCATTAGACACTAGTGCTCATTCATTAGACACTTGTGCTCATTCATTAGACACTAGTGCTCATTCATTAGACACTAGTACTCATTCAATAGACGCTAGTACTCATTCATTAGACACTAGTGCTCATTCATTAGACACTAGTGCTCATTCATTAGACACTAGTACTCATTCATTAGACACTAGTACTCATTCATCAGACACTAGTACTTATTCATTAGACACTAGTACTCATTCATTAGACACTAGTGCTCATTCAATAGACACTAGTACTCATTCATCAGACACTAGTACTCATTCATCAGACACTAGTACTCATTCATTAGACACTAGTGCTCATTAGACACTAGTGCTCATTCATTAGACACTAGTGCTCATTCATTAGACACTAGTACTCATTCATTAGACACTAGTGCTCATTCATTAGATACTAGTACTCATTCATTAGACACTAGTGCTCATTCATTAGACACAAGTGCTCATTCATTAGACACTAGTGCTCATTCATTAGACACTAGTACTCATTCATTAGACACTATTGCTCATTCATTAGACACTAGTGCTCATTCATTAGACACTAGTGCTCATTCATTAGACACTAGTACTCATTCATTAGACACTAGTGCTCATTCATTAGACACAAGTGCTCATTCATTAGACACTAGTGCTCATTCATTAGACACTAGTACTCATTCATTAGACACTAGTGCTCATTCATTAGATACTAGTGCTCATTCATTAGATACTAGTACTCATTCATTAGACACTAGTACTCATTCATTAGACACTAGTGCTCATTCATTAGATACTAGTGCTCATTCATTAGATACTAGTACTCATTCATTAGATACTAGTACTCATTCATTAGACACTAGTACTCATTCATTAGATACTAGTACTCTTTCATTAGACACTAGTACTCATTCATTAGACACTAGTACTCATTCATTAGATACTAGTACTCATTCATTAGACACAAGTGCTCATTCATTAGACACTAGTGCTCATTCATTAGACACTAGTACTCATTCATTAGACACTAGTGCTCATTCATTAGACACTAGTACTCATTCATTAGACACTAGTACTCATTCATTAGACACTAGTACTCATTCATTAGATACTAGTACTCATTCATTAGACACAAGTGCTCATTCATTAGACACTAGTGCTCATTCATTAGACACTAGTACTCATTCATTAGACACTAGTACTCATTCATTAGACACTAGTACTCATTCATTAGATACTAGTACTCATTCATTAGACACTAGTACTCATTCATTAGACACTAGTACTCATTCATTAGATACTAGTACTCATTCATTAGACACAAGTGCTCATTCATTAGACACTAGTGCTCATTCATTAGACACTAGTACTCATTCATTAGACACTAGTACTCATTCATTAGACACTAGTACTCATTCATTAGACACTAGTGCTCATTCATTAGACACAAGTGCTCATTCATTAGACACTAGTACTCATTCATTAGATACTAGTGCTCATTCATTAGATACTAGTACTCATTCATTAGACACAAGTGCTCATTCATTAGACACTAGTGCTCATTCATTAGACACTAGTACTCATTCATTAGACACTAGTGCTCATTCATTAGACACTAGTACTCATTCATTAGACACTAGTACTCATTCATTTGACACTAGTGCTCATTCATTAGACACTAGTACTCATTCATTAGACACTAGTACTCATTCATTAGACACTAGTACTCATTCATTAGACACTAGTACTCATTCATTAGACACTAGTGCTCATTCATTAGACACTAGTGCTCATTCATTAGACACTAGTACTCATTCATTAGATACTAGTGCTCATTCATTAGACACTAGTGCTCATTCATTAGACACTAGTACTCATTCATTAGACACTAGTGCTCATTCATTAGACACTAGTGCTCATTCATCAGACACTAGTGCTCATTCATTAGATACTAGTGCTCATTCATCAGACACTAGTGCTCATTCATCAGACACTAGTGCTCATTCATCAGATACTAGTGCTCATTCATTAGACTCTAGTGCTCATTCATTAGACACTAGTACTCATTCATTAGACACTAGTACTCATTCATTAGACACTAGTGCTCATTCATTAGACACTAGTGCTCATTCATTAGACACTAGTACTCATTCATTAGACACTAGTGCTCATTCATTAGACACTAGTGCTCATTCATTAGACACTAGTGCTCATTCATTAGACACTAGTACTCATTCATTAGACACTAGTGCTCATTCATTAGACACTAGTGCTCATTCATTAGACACTAGTGCTCATTCATTAGACACTAGTACTCATTCATTAGACACTAGTGCTCATTCATTAGACTCTAGTGCTCATTCATTAGACACTAGTACTCATTCATTAGACACTAGTACTCATTCATTAGACTCTAGTGCTCATTCATTAGACACTAGTGCTCATTCATTAGACACTAGTGCTCATTCATTAGACACTAGTGCTCATTCATTAGACACTAGTACTCATTCATTAGACTCTAGTGCTCATTCATTAGACACTAGTACTCATTCATTAGACACTAGTGCTCATTCATTAGACACTAGGACTCATTCATTAGACACTAGTACTCATTCATTAGACACTAGTACTCATTCATTAGACACTAGTACTCATTCAATAGACACTAGTACTCATTCATTAGACACTAGTGCTCATTCATTAGACACTAGTGCTCATTCATTAGACACTAGTGCTCATTCATTAGACACTTGTGCTCATTCATTAGACACTAGTGCTCATTCATTAGACACTAGTACTCATTCAATAGACGCTAGTACTCATTCATTAGACTCTAGTGCTCATTCATTAGACACTAGTGCTCATTCATTAGACACTAGTACTCATTCATTAGACACTAGTACTCATTCATTAGACACTAGTACTCATTCATCAGACACTAGTACTCATTCATCAGACACTAGTACTCATTCATTAGACACTAGTACTCATTCATTAGACACTAGTGCTCATTCATTAGATACTAGTGCTCATTCATTAGACACTAGTGCTCATTCATTAGACACAAGTGCTCATTCATTAGACACTAGTGCTCATTCATTAGACACTAGTACTCATTCATTAGACACTAGTGCTCATTCATTAGACACTAGTGCTCATTCATTAGACACTAGTACTCATTCATTAGACACTAGTGCTCATTCATTAGACACAAGTGCTCATTCATTAGACACTAGTGCTCATTCATTAGACACTAGTACTCATTCATTAGACACTAGTGCTCATTCATTAGATACTAGTGCTCATTCATTAGATACTAGTACTCATTCATTAGACACTAGTACTCATTCATTAGACACTAGTGCTCATTCATTAGATACTAGTGCTCATTCATTAGATACTAGTACTCATTCATTAGATACTAGTACTCATTCATTAGACACTAGTACTCATTCATTAGATACTAGTACTCTTTCATTAGACACTAGTACTCATTCATTAGACACTAGTACTCATTCATTAGATACTAGTACTCATTCATTAGACACAAGTGCTCATTCATTAGACACTAGTGCTCATTCATTAGACACTAGTACTCATTCATTAGACACTAGTGCTCATTCATTAGACACTAGTACTCATTCATTAGACACTAGTACTCATTCATTAGACACTAGTACTCATTCATTAGATACTAGTACTCATTCATTAGACACAAGTGCTCATTCATTAGACACTAGTGCTCATTCATTAGACACTAGTACTCATTCATTAGACACTAGTACTCATTCATTAGACACTAGTACTCATTCATTAGATACTAGTGCTCATTCATTAGACACTAGTACTCATTCATTAGACACTAGTACTCATTCATTAGACACTAGTGCTCATTCATTAGACACTAGTGCTCATTCATTAGACACTAGTACTCATTCATTAGACACTAGTACTCATTCATTAGATACTAGTGCTCATTCATTAGACACTAGTACTCATTCATTAGACACTAGTGCTCATTCATTAGACACTAGTACTCATTCATTAGACACTAGTACTCATTCATTAGACACTAGTACTCATTCATTAGATACTAGTACTCATTCATTAGACACTAGTACTCATTCATTAGACACTAGTACTCATTCATTAGATACTAGTACTCATTCATTAGACACAAGTGCTCATTCATTAGACACTAGTGCTCATTCATTAGACACTAGTACTCATTCATTAGACACTAGTACTCATTCATTAGACACTAGTACTCATTCATTAGACACTAGTGCTCATTCATTAGACACAAGTGCTCATTCATTAGACACTAGTACTCATTCATTAGATACTAGTGCTCATTCATTAGATACTAGTACTCATTCATTAGACACAAGTGCTCATTCATTAGACACTAGTGCTCATTCATTAGACACTAGTGCTCATTCATTAGACACTAGTACTCATTCATTAGACTCTAGTGCTCATTCATTAGACACTAGTACTCATTCATTAGACACTAGTGCTCATTCATTAGACTCTAGTGCTCATTCATTAGACACTAGTGCTCATTCATTAGACACTAGTACTCATTCATTAGACTCTAGTGCTCATTCATTAGACACTAGTACTCATTCATTAGACACTAGTGCTCATTAATTAGACTCTAGTGCTCATTCATTAGACACTAGTACTCATTCATTAGACACTAGTACTCATTCATTAGACACTAGTACTCATTCATTAGACTCTAGTGCTCATTCATTAGACACTAGTGCTCATTCATTAGACACTAGTGCTCATTCATTAGACACTAGTGCTCATTCATTAGACACTAGTACTCATTCATTAGACTCTAGTGCTCATTCATTAGACACTAGTACTCATTCATTAGACACTAGTGCTCATTCATTAGACACTAGGACTCATTCATTAGACACTAGTACTCATTCATTAGACACTAGTACTCATTCATTAGACACTAGTACTCATTCATTAGACACTAGTACTCATTCATTAGACACTAGTGCTCATTCATTAGACACTAGTGCTCATTCATTAGACACTAGTGCTCATTCATTAGACACTTGTGCTCATTCATTAGACACTAGTGCTCATTCATTAGACACTAGTACTCATTCAATAGACGCTAGTACTCATTCATTAGACACTAGTGCTCATTCATTAGACACTAGTGCTCATTCATTAGACACTAGTACTCATTCATTAGACACTAGTACTCATTCATCAGACACTAGTACTTATTCATAAGACACTAGTACTCATTCATTAGACTCTAGTGCTCATTCAATAGACACTAGTACTCATTCATCAGACACTAGTACTCATTCATCAGACACTAGTACTCATTCATTAGACACTAGTGCTCATTAGACACTAGTGCTCATTCATTAGACACTAGTGCTCATTCATTAGACACTAGTACTCATTCATTAGACACTAGTGCTCATTCATTAGATACTAGTACTCATTCATTAGACACTAGTGCTCATTCATTAGACACAAGTGCTCATTCATTAGACACTAGTGCTCATTCATTAGACACTAGTACTCATTCATTAGACACTATTGCTCATTCATTAGACACTAGTGCTCATTCATTAGACACTAGTGCTCATTCATTAGACACTAGTACTCATTCATTAGACACTAGTGCTCATTCATTAGACACAAGTGCTCATTCATTAGACACTAGTGCTCATTCATTAGACACTAGTACTCATTCATTAGACACTAGTGCTCATTCATTAGATACTAGTGCTCATTCATTAGATACTAGTACTCATTCATTAGACACTAGTACTCATTCATTAGACACTAGTGCTCATTCATTAGATACTAGTGCTCATTCATTAGATACTAGTACTCATTCATTAGATACTAGTACTCATTCATTAGACACTAGTACTCATTCATTAGATACTAGTACTCTTTCATTAGACACTAGTACTCATTCATTAGACACTAGTACTCATTCATTAGATACTAGTACTCATTCATTAGACACAAGTGCTCATTCATTAGACACTAGTGCTCATTCATTAGACACTAGTACTCATTCATTAGACACTAGTGCTCATTCATTAGACACTAGTACTCATTCATTAGACACTAGTACTCATTCATTAGACACTAGTACTCATTCATTAGATACTAGTACTCATTCATTAGACACAAGTGCTCATTCATTAGACACTAGTGCTCATTCATTAGACACTAGTACTCATTCATTAGACACTAGTACTCATTCATTAGACACTAGTACTCATTCATTAGATACTAGTACTCATTCATTAGACACTAGTACTCATTCATTAGACACTAGTACTCATTCATTAGATACTAGTACTCATTCATTAGACACAAGTGCTCATTCATTAGACACTAGTGCTCATTCATTAGACACTAGTACTCATTCATTAGACACTAGTACTCATTCATTAGACACTAGTACTCATTCATTAGACACTAGTGCTCATTCATTAGACACAAGTGCTCATTCATTAGACACTAGTACTCATTCATTAGATACTAGTGCTCATTCATTAGATACTAGTACTCATTCATTAGACACAAGTGCTCATTCATTAGACACTAATGCTCATTCATTAGACACTAGTACTCATTCATTAGACACTAGTGCTCATTCATTAGACACTAGTACTCATTCATTAGACACTAGTACTCATTCATTTGACACTAGTGCTCATTCATTAGACACTAGTACTCATTCATTAGACACTAGTACTCATTCATTAGACACTAGTACTCATTCATTAGACACTAGTACTCATTCATTAGACACTAGTGCTCATTCATTAGACACTAGTGCTCATTCATTAGACACTAGTACTCATTCATTAGATACTAGTGCTCATTCATTAGACACTAGTGCTCATTCATTAGACACTAGTACTCATTCATTAGACACTAGTGCTCATTCATCAGACACTAGTGCTCATTCATCAGACACTAGTGCTCATTCATTAGATACTAGTGCTCATTCATCAGACACTAGTGCTCATTCATCAGACACTAGTGCTCATTCATCAGATACTAGTGCTCATTCATTAGACTCTAGTGCTCATTCATTAGACACTAGTACTCATTCATTAGACACTAGTACTCATTCATTAGACACTAGTGCTCATTCATTAGACACTAGTGCTCATTCATTAGACACTAGTGCTCATTCATTAGACACTAGTGCTCATTCATTAGACACTAGTACTCATTCATTAGACACTAGTGCTCATTCATTAGATACTAGTACTCATTCATCAGACACTAGTGCTCATTCATTAGACACTAGTACTCATTCATTAGACACTAGTACTCATTCATTAGATACTAGTACTCATTCATTAGACACTAGTGCTCATTCATTAGACACTAGTGCTCATTCATTAGACACTAGTGCTTATTCATCAGACACTAGTACTCATTCATTAGACACTAGTGCTCATTCATTAGACACTAGTACTCATTCATTAGACACTAGTGCTCATTCATTAGACACTAGTGCTTATTCATTAGACACTAGTACTCATTCATTAGACACTAGTACTCATTCATTAGACACTAGTACTCATTCATTAGACACTAGTGCTCATTCATTAGACACTAGTGCTTATTCATCAGACACTAGTACTCATTCATTAGACACTAGTACTCATTCATTAGACACTAGTACTCATTCATTAGATACTAGTGCTCATTCATTAGACACTAGTACTCATTCATTAGATACTAGTGCTCATTCATTAGACACTAGTGCTCATTCATTAGACACTAGTGCTCATTCATTAGACACTAGTGCTCATTCATTAGACACTAGTGCTCATTCATTAGACACTAGTACTCATTCATTAGACACTAGTGCTCATTCATGAGACACTAGTGCTCATTCATCAGACACTAGTGCTCATTCATTAGATACTAGTGCTCATTCATCAGACACTAGTGCTCATTCATCAGACACTAGTGCTCATTCATCAGATACTAGTGCTCATTCATTAGACTCTAGTGCTCATTCATTAGACACTAGTACTCATTCATTAGACACTAGTACTCATTCATTAGACACTAGTGCTCATTCATTAGATACTAGTGCTCATTCATTAGACACTAGTACTCATTCATTAGACACTAGTGCTCATTCATTAGACACTAGTGCTCATTCATTAGACACTAGTACTCATTCATTAGACACTAGTGCTCATTCATTAGATACTAGTACTCATTCATCAGACACTAGTGCTCATTCATTAGACACTAGTACTCATTCATTAGACACTAGTACTCATTCATTAGATACTAGTACTCATTCATTAGACACTAGTGCTCATTCATTAGATACTAGTACTCATTCATCAGACACTAGTACTCATTCATCAGACACTAGTACTCATTCATTAGACACTAGTGCTCATTCATTAGACACTAGTGCTTATTCATCAGACACTAGTACTCATTCATTAGACACTAGTGCTCATTCATTAGACACTAGTACTCATTCATTAGACACTAGTGCTCATTCATTAGACACTAGTGCTTATTCATTAGACACTAGTACTCATTCATTAGACACTAGTACTCATTCATTAGACACTAGTACTCATTCATTAGACACTAGTGCTCATTCATTAGACACTAGTGCTCATTCATCAGATACTAGTGCTCATTCATTAGACTCTAGTGCTCATTCATTAGACACTAGTACTCATTCATTAGACACTAGTACTCATTCATTAGACACTAGTGCTCATTCATTAGATACTAGTGCTCATTCATTAGACACTAGTACTCATTCATTAGACACTAGTGCTCATTCATTAGACACTAGTGCTCATTCATTAGACACTAGTACTCATTCATTAGACACTAGTGCTCATTCATTAGATACTAGTACTCATTCATCAGACACTAGTGCTCATTCATTAGACACTAGTACTCATTCATTAGACACTAGTACTCATTCATTAGATACTAGTACTCATTCATTAGACACTAGTGCTCATTCATTAGACACTAGTACTCATTCATTAGACACTAGTACTCATTCATTAGACACTAGTACTCATTCATTAGACACTAGTGCTCATTCATTAGACACAAGTGCTCATTCATTAGACACTAGTACTCATTCATTAGATACTAGTGCTCATTCATTAGATACTAGTACTCATTCATTAGACACAAGTGCTCATTCATTAGACACTAGTGCTCATTCATTAGACACTAGTACTCATTCATTAGACACTAGTGCTCATTCATTAGACACTAGTACTCATTCATTAGACACTAGTACTCATTCATTAGACACTAGTGCTCATTCATTAGACACTAGTACTCATTCATTAGACACTAGTACTCATTCATTAGACACTAGTACTCATTCATTAGACACTAGTACTCATTCATTAGACACTAGTGCTCATTCATTAGACACTAGTGCTCATTCATTAGACACTAGTACTCATTCATTAGATACTAGTGCTCATTCATTAGACACTAGTGCTCATTCATTAGACACTAGTACTCATTCATTAGACACTAGTGCTCATTCATTAGACACTAGTGCTCATTCATTAGACACTAGTACTCATTCATTAGACACTAGTACTCATTCATTAGATACTAGTGCTCATTCATTAGACACTAGTACTCATTCATTAGACACTAGTGCTCATTCATTAGACACTAGTACTCATTCATTAGACACTAGTACTCATTCATTAGACACTAGTACTCATTCATTAGATACTAGTACTCATTCATTAGACACTAGTACTCATTCATTAGACACTAGTACTCATTCATTAGATACTAGTACTCATTCATTAGACACAAGTGCTCATTCATTAGACACTAGTGCTCATTCATTAGACACTAGTACTCATTCATTAGACACTAGTACTCATTCATTAGACACTAGTACTCATTCATTAGACACTAGTGCTCATTCATTAGACACAAGTGCTCATTCATTAGACACTAGTACTCATTCATTAGATACTAGTGCTCATTCATTAGATACTAGTACTCATTCATTAGACACAAGTGCTCATTCATTAGACACTAGTGCTCATTCATTAGACACTAGTACTCATTCATTAGACACTAGTGCTCATTCATTAGACACTAGTACTCATTCATTAGACACTAGTACTCATTCATTAGACACTAGTGCTCATTCATTAGACACTAGTACTCATTCATTAGACACTAGTACTCATTCATTAGACACTAGTACTCATTCATTAGACACTAGTACTCATTCATTAGACACTAGTGCTCATTCATTAGACACTAGTGCTCATTCATTAGACACTAGTACTCATTCATTAGATACTAGTGCTCATTCATTAGACACTAGTGCTCATTCATTAGACACTAGTGCTCATTCATTAGACACTAGTACTCATTCATTAGACACTAGTGCTCATTCATTAGACACTAGTGCTCATTCATCAGACACTAGTGCTCATTCATTAGATACTAGTGCTCATTCATCAGACACTAGTGCTCATTCATCAGACACTAGTGCTCATTCATCAGATACTAGTGCTCATTCATTAGACTCTAGTGCTCATTCATTAGACACTAGTACTCATTCATTAGACACTAGTACTCATTCATTAGACACTAGTGCTCATTCATTAGATACTAGTGCTCATTCATTAGACACTAGTGCTCATTCATTAGACACAAGTGCTCATTCATTAGACACTAGTGCTCATTCATTAGACACTAGTACTCATTCATTAGACACTAGTGCTCATTCATTAGACTCTAGTGCTCATTCATTAGACACTAGTGCTCATTCATTAGACACTAGTGCTCATTCATTAGACACTAGTACTCATTCATTAGACACTAGTACTCATTCATTAGACACTAGTGCTCATTCATTAGACACTAGTGCTCATTCATTAGACACTAGTGCTCATTCATTAGACACTAGTGCTCATTCATTAGACACTAGTGCTCATTCATTAGACACTAGTACTCATTCATTAGACTCTAGTGCTCATTCATTAGACACTAGTACTCATTCATTAGACACTAGTGCTCATTCATTAGACTCTAGTGCTCATTCATTAGACACTAGTGCTCATTCATTAGACACTAGTACTCATTCATTAGACTCTAGTGCTCATTCATTAGACACTAGTACTCATTCATTAGACACTAGTGCTCATTAATTAGACTCTAGTGCTCATTCATTAGACACTAGTACTCATTCATTAGACACTAGTACTCATTCATTAGACACTAGTACTCATTCATTAGACTCTAGTGCTCATTCATTAGACACTAGTGCTCATTCATTAGACACTAGTGCTCATTCATTAGACACTAGTGCTCATTCATTAGACACTAGGACTCATTCATTAGACACTAGTACTCATTCATTAGACACTAGTACTCATTCATTAGACACTAGTACTCATTCAATAGACACTAGTACTCATTCATTAGACACTAGTGCTCATTCATTAGACACTAGTGCTCATTCATTAGACACTAGTGCTCATTCATTAGACACTTGTGCTCATTCATTAGACACTAGTGCTCATTCATTAGACACTAGTACTCATTCAATAGACGCTAGTACTCATTCATTAGACACTAGTGCTCATTCATTAGACACTAGTGCTCATTCATTAGACACTAGTACTCATTCATTAGACACTAGTACTCATTCATCAGACACTAGTACTTATTCATTAGACACTAGTACTCATTCATTAGACACTAGTGCTCATTCAATAGACACTAGTACTCATTCATCAGACACTAGTACTCATTCATCAGACACTAGTACTCATTCATTAGACACTAGTGCTCATTAGACACTAGTGCTCATTCATTAGACACTAGTGCTCATTCATTAGACACTAGTACTCATTCATTAGACACTAGTGCTCATTCATTAGATACTAGTACTCATTCATTAGACACTAGTGCTCATTCATTAGACACAAGTGCTCATTCATTAGACACTAGTGCTCATTCATTAGACACTAGTGCTCATTCATTAGACACTATTGCTCATTCATTAGACACTAGTGCTCATTCATTAGACACTAGTGCTCATTCATTAGACACTAGTACTCATTCATTAGACACTAGTGCTCATTCATTAGACACAAGTGCTCATTCATTAGACACTAGTGCTCATTCATTAGACACTAGTACTCATTCATTAGACACTAGTGCTCATTCATTAGATACTAGTGCTCATTCATTAGATACTAGTACTCATTCATTAGACACTAGTACTCATTCATTAGACACTAGTGCTCATTCATTAGATACTAGTGCTCATTCATTAGATACTAGTACTCATTCATTAGATACTAGTACTCATTCATTAGACACTAGTACTCATTCATTAGATACTAGTACTCTTTCATTAGACACTAGTACTCATTCATTAGACACTAGTACTCATTCATTAGATACTAGTACTCATTCATTAGACACAAGTGCTCATTCATTAGACACTAGTGCTCATTCATTAGACACTAGTACTCATTCATTAGACACTAGTGCTCATTTATTAGACACTAGTACTCATTCATTAGACACTAGTACTCATTCATTAGACACTAGTACTCATTCATTAGATACTAGTACTCATTCATTAGACACAAGTGCTCATTCATTAGACACTAGTGCTCATTCATTAGACACTAGTACTCATTCATTAGACACTAGTACTCATTCATTAGACACTAGTACTCATTCATTAGATACTAGTACTCATTCATTAGACACTAGTACTCATTCATTAGACACTAGTACTCATTCATTAGATACTAGTACTCATTCATTAGACACAAGTGCTCATTCATTAGACACTAGTGCTCATTCATTAGACACTAGTACTCATTCATTAGACACTAGTACTCATTCATTAGACACTAGTACTCATTCATTAGACACTAGTGCTCATTCATTAGACACAAGTGCTCATTCATTAGACACTAGTACTCATTCATTAGATACTAGTGCTCATTCATTAGATACTAGTACTCATTCATTAGACACAAGTGCTCATTCATTAGACACTAGTGCTCATTCATTAGACACTAGTACTCATTCATTAGACACTAGTGCTCATTCATTAGACACTAGTACTCATTCATTAGACACTAGTACTCATTCATTTGACACTAGTGCTCATTCATTAGACACTAGTACTCATTCATTAGACACTAGTACTCATTCATTAGACACTAGTACTCATTCATTAGACACTAGTACTCATTCATTAGACACTAGTGCTCATTCATTAGACACTAGTGCTCATTCATTAGACACTAGTACTCATTCATTAGATACTAGTGCTCATTCATTAGACACTAGTGCTCATTCATTAGACACTAGTACTCATTCATTAGACACTAGTGCTCATTCATTAGACACTAGTGCTCATTCATCAGACACTAGTGCTCATTCATTAGATACTAGTGCTCATTCATCAGACACTAGTGCTCATTCATCAGACACTAGTGCTCATTCATCAGATACTAGTGCTCATTCATTAGACTCTAGTGCTCATTCATTAGACACTAGTACTCATTCATTAGACACTAGTACTCATTCATTAGACACTAGTGCTCATTCATTAGATACTAGTGCTCATTCATTAGACACTAGTACTCATTCATTAGACACTAGTGCTCATTCATTAGACACTAGTGCTCATTCATTAGACACTAGTACTCATTCATTAGACACTAGTGCTCATTCATTAGATACTAGTACTCATTCATCAGACACTAGTGCTCATTCATTAGACACTAGTACTCATTCATTAGACACTAGTACTCATTCATTAGATACTAGTACTCATTCATTAGACACTAGTGCTCATTCATTAGATACTAGTACTCATTCATCAGACACTAGTACTCATTCATCAGACACTAGTACTCATTCATTAGACACTAGTGCTCATTCATTAGACACTAGTGCTTATTCATCAGACACTAGTACTCATTCATTAGACACTAGTGCTCATTCATTAGACACTAGTACTCATTCATTAGACACTAGTGCTCATTCATTAGACACTAGTGCTTATTCATTAGACACTAGTACTCATTCATTAGACACTAGTACTCATTCATTAGACACTAGTACTCATTCATTAGACACTAGTGCTCATTCATTAGACACTAGTGCTTATTCATCAGACACTAGTACTCATTCATTAGACACTAGTACTCATTCATTAGACACTAGTACTCATTCATTAGATACTAGTGCTCATTCATTAGACACTAGTACTCATTCATTAGATACTAGTGCTCATTCATTAGACACTAGTACTCATTCATTAGACACTAGTGCTCATTCATTAGACACTAGTGCTCATTCATTAGACACTAGTACTCATTCATTAGACACTAGTGCTCATTCATGAGACACTAGTGCTCATTCATCAGACACTAGTGCTCATTCATTAGATACTAGTGCTCATTCATCAGACACTAGTGCTCATTCATCAGACACTAGTGCTCATTCATTAGATACTAGTGCTCATTCATCAGACACTAGTGCTCATTCATCAGACACTAGTGCTCATTCATCAGATACTAGTGCTCATTCATTAGACTCTAGTGCTCATTCATTAGACACTAGTACTCATTCATTAGACACTAGTACTCATTCATTAGACACTAGTGCTCATTCATTAGATACTAGTGCTCATTCATTAGACACTAGTACTCATTCATTAGACACTAGTGCTCATTCATTAGACACTAGTGCTCATTCATTAGACACTAGTACTCATTCATTAGACACTAGTGCTCATTCATTAGATACTAGTACTCATTCATCAGACACTAGTGCTCATTCATTAGACACTAGTACTCATTCATTAGACACTAGTACTCATTCATTAGATACTAGTACTCATTCATTAGACACTAGTACTCATTCATTAGACACTAGTACTCATTCATTAGATACTAGTACTCATTCATTAGACACTAGTGCTCATTCATTAGACACTAGTACTCATTCATTAGACACTAGTACTCATTCATTAGACACTAGTACTCATTCATTAGATACTAGTGCTCATTCATTAGATACTAGTACTCATTCATTAGACACAAGTGCTCATTCATTAGACACTAGTGCTCATTCATTAGACACTAGTACTCATTCATTAGACACTAGTGCTCATTCATTAGACACTAGTACTCATTCATTAGACACTAGTACTCATTCATTAGACACTAGTGCTCATTCATTAGACACTAGTACTCATTCATTAGACACTAGTACTCATTCATTAGACACTAGTACTCATTCATTAGACACTAGTACTCATTCATTAGACACTAGTGCTCATTCATTAGACACTAGTGCTCATTCATTAGACACTAGTACTCATTCATTAGATACTAGTGCTCATTCATTAGACACTAGTGCTCATTCATTAGACACTAGTACTCATTCATTAGACACTAGTGCTCATTCATTAGACACTAGTGCTCATTCATTAGACACTAGTACTCATTCATTAGACACTAGTACTCATTCATTAGATACTAGTGCTCATTCATTAGACACTAGTACTCATTCATTAGACACTAGTGCTCATTCATTAGACACTAGTACTCATTCATTAGACACTAGTACTCATTCATTAGACACTAGTACTCATTCATTAGATACTAGTACTCATTCATTAGACACTAGTACTCATTCATTAGACACTAGTACTCATTCATTAGATACTAGTACTCATTCATTAGACACAAGTGCTCATTCATTAGACACTAGTGCTCATTCATTAGACACTAGTACTCATTCATTAGACACTAGTACTCATTCATTAGACACTAGTACTCATTCATTAGACACTAGTGCTCATTCATTAGACACAAGTGCTCATTCATTAGATACTAGTACTCATTCATTAGACACAAGTGCTCATTCATTAGACACTAGTGCTCATTCATTAGACACTAGTACTCATTCATTAGACACTAGTGCTCATTCATTAGACACTAGTACTCATTCATTAGACACTAGTACTCATTCATTAGACACTAGTGCTCATTCATTAGACACTAGTACTCATTCATTAGACACTAGTACTCATTCATTAGACACTAGTACTCATTCATTAGACACTAGTACTCATTCATTAGACACTAGTGCTCATTCATTAGACACTAGTGCTCATTCATTAGACACTAGTACTCATTCATTAGATACTAGTGCTCATTCATTAGACACTAGTGCTCATTCATTAGACACTAGTACTCATTCATTAGACACTAGTGCTCATTCATTAGACACTAGTGCTCATTCATCAGACACTAGTGCTCATTCATCAGATACTAGTGCTCATTCATCAGACACTAGTGCTCATTCATCAGACACTAGTGCTCATTCATCAGATACTAGTGCTCATTCATTAGACTCTAGTGCTCATTCATTAGACACTAGTACTCATTCATTAGACACTAGTACTCATTCATTAGACACTAGTGCTCATTCATTAGATACTAGTGCTCATTCATTAGACACTAGTGCTCATTCATTAGACACAAGTGCTCATTCATTAGACACTAGTGCTCATTCATTAGACACTAGTACTCATTCATTAGACACTAGTGCTCATTCATTAGACTCTAGTGCTCATTCATTAGACACTAGTGCTCATTCATTAGACACTAGTGCTCATTCATTAGACACTAGTACTCATTCATTAGACACTAGTACTCATTCATTAGACACTAGTGCTCATTCATTAGACACTAGTGCTCATTCATTAGACACTAGTGCTCATTCATTAGACACTAGTGCTCATTCATTAGACACTAGTGCTCATTCATTAGACACTAGTACTCATTCATTAGACTCTAGTGCTCATTCATTAGACACTAGTACTCATTCATTAGACACTAGTGCTCATTCATTAGACTCTAGTGCTCATTCATTAGACACTAGTGCTCATTCATTAGACACTAGTACTCATTCATTAGACTCTAGTGCTCATTCATTAGACACTAGTACTCATTCATTAGACACTAGTGCTCATTAATTAGACTCTAGTGCTCATTCATTAGACACTAGTACTCATTCATTAGACACTAGTACTCATTCATTAGACACTAGTACTCATTCATTAGACTCTAGTGCTCATTCATTAGACACTAGTGCTCATTCATTAGACACTAGTGCTCATTCATTAGACACTAGTGCTCATTCATTAGACACTAGTACTCATTCATTAGACTCTAGTGCTCATTCATTAGACACTAGTACTCATTCATTAGACACTAGTGCTCATTCATTAGACACTAGGACTCATTCATTAGACACTAGTACTCATTCATTAGACACTAGTACTCATTCATTAGACACTAGTACTCATTCAATAGACACTAGTACTCATTCATTAGACACTAGTGCTCATTCATTAGACACTAGTGCTCATTCATTAGACACTAGTGCTCATTCATTAGACACTTGTGCTCATTCATTAGACACTAGTGCTCATTCATTAGACACTAGTACTCATTCAATAGACGCTAGTACTCATTCATTAGACACTAGTGCTCATTCATTAGACACTAGTACTCATTCATTAGACACTAGTACTCATTCATCAGACACTAGTACTTATTCATTAGACACTAGTACTCATTCATTAGACACTAGTGCTCATTCAATAGACACTAGTACTCATTCATCAGACACTAGTACTCATTCATCAGACACTAGTACTCATTCATTAGACACTAGTGCTCATTAGACACTAGTGCTCATTCATTAGACACTAGTGCTCATTCATTAGACACTAGTACTCATTCATTAGACACTAGTGCTCATTCATTAGATACTAGTACTCATTCATTAGACACTAGTGCTCATTCATTAGACACAAGTGCTCATTCATTAGACACTAGTGCTCATTCATTAGACACTAGTACTCATTCATTAGACACTATTGCTCATTCATTAGACACTAGTGCTCATTCATTAGACACTAGTGCTCATTCATTAGACACTAGTACTCATTCATTAGACACTAGTGCTCATTCATTAGACACAAGTGCTCATTCATTAGACACTAGTGCTCATTCATTAGACACTAGTACTCATTCATTAGACACTAGTGCTCATTCATTAGATACTAGTGCTCATTCATTAGATACTAGTACTCATTCATTAGACACTAGTACTCATTCATTAGACACTAGTGCTCATTCATTAGATACTAGTGCTCATTCATTAGATACTAGTACTCATTCATTAGATACTAGTACTCATTCATTAGACACTAGTACTCATTCATTAGATACTAGTACTCTTTCATTAGACACTAGTACTCATTCATTAGACACTAGTACTCATTCATTAGATACTAGTACTCATTCATTAGACACAAGTGCTCATTCATTAGACACTAGTGCTCATTCATTAGACACTAGTACTCATTCATTAGACACTAGTGCTCATTTATTAGACACTAGTACTCATTCATTAGACACTAGTACTCATTCATTAGACACTAGTACTCATTCATTAGATACTAGTACTCATTCATTAGACACAAGTGCTCATTCATTAGACACTAGTGCTCATTCATTAGACACTAGTACTCATTCATTAGACACTAGTACTCATTCATTAGACACTAGTACTCATTCATTAGATACTAGTACTCATTCATTAGACACTAGTACTCATTCATTAGACACTAGTACTCATTCATTAGATACTAGTACTCATTCATTAGACACAAGTGCTCATTCATTAGACACTAGTGCTCATTCATTAGACACTAGTACTCATTCATTAGACACTAGTACTCATTCATTAGACACTAGTACTCATTCATTAGACACTAGTGCTCATTCATTAGACACAAGTGCTCATTCATTAGACACTAGTACTCATTCATTAGATACTAGTGCTCATTCATTAGATACTAGTACTCATTCATTAGACACAAGTGCTCATTCATTAGACACTAGTGCTCATTCATTAGACACTAGTACTCATTCATTAGACACTAGTGCTCATTCATTAGACACTAGTGCTCATTCATTAGACACTAGTACTCATTCATTAGACACTAGTACTCATTCATTAGACACTAGTACTCATTCATTAGACACTAGTGCTCATTCATTAGACACAAGTGCTCATTCATTAGACACTAGTACTCATTCATTAGATACTAGTGCTCATTCATTAGATACTAGTACTCATTCATTAGACACAAGTGCTCATTCATTAGACACTAGTGCTCATTCATTAGACACTAGTACTCATTCATTAGACACTAGTGCTCATTCATTAGACACTAGTACTCATTCATTAGACACTAGTACTCATTCATTTGACACTAGTGCTCATTCATTAGACACTAGTACTCATTCATTAGACACTAGTACTCATTCATTAGACACTAGTACTCATTCATTAGACACTAGTACTCATTCATTAGACACTAGTGCTCATTCATTAGACACTAGTGCTCATTCATTAGACACTAGTACTCATTCATTAGATACTAGTGCTCATTCATTAGACACTAGTGCTCATTCATTAGACACTAGTACTCATTCATTAGACACTAGTGCTCATTCATTAGACACTAGTGCTCATTCATCAGACACTAGTGCTCATTCATTAGATACTAGTGCTCATTCATCAGACACTAGTGCTCATTCATCAGACACTAGTGCTCATTCATCAGATACTAGTGCTCATTCATTAGACTCTAGTGCTCATTCATTAGACACTAGTACTCATTCATTAGACACTAGTACTCATTCATTAGACACTAGTGCTCATTCATTAGATACTAGTGCTCATTCATTAGACACTAGTACTCATTCATTAGACACTAGTGCTCATTCATTAGACACTAGTGCTCATTCATTAGACACTAGTACTCATTCATTAGACACTAGTGCTCATTCATTAGATACTAGTACTCATTCATCAGACACTAGTGCTCATTCATTAGACACTAGTACTCATTCATTAGACACTAGTACTCATTCATTAGATACTAGTACTCATTCATTAGACACTAGTGCTCATTCATTAGATACTAGTACTCATTCATCAGACACTAGTACTCATTCATCAGACACTAGTACTCATTCATTAGACACTAGTGCTCATTCATTAGACACTAGTGCTTATTCATCAGACACTAGTACTCATTCATTAGACACTAGTGCTCATTTATTAGACACTAGTACTCATTCATTAGACACTAGTGCTCATTCATTAGACACTAGTGCTTATTCATTAGACACTAGTACTCATTCATTAGACACTAGTACTCATTCATTAGACACTAGTACTCATTCATTAGACACTAGTGCTCATTCATTAGACACTAGTGCTTATTCATCAGACACTAGTACTCATTCATTAGACACTAGTACTCATTCATTAGACACTAGTACTCATTCATTAGATACTAGTGCTCATTCATTAGACACTAGTACTCATTCATTAGATACTAGTGCTCATTCATTAGACACTAGTACTCATTCATTAGACACTAGTGCTCATTCATTAGACACTAGTGCTCATTCATTAGACACTAGTACTCATTCATTAGACACTAGTGCTCATTCATGAGACACTAGTGCTCATTCATCAGACACTAGTGCTCATTCATTAGATACTAGTGCTCATTCATCAGACACTAGTGCTCATTCATCAGACACTAGTGCTCATTCATCAGATACTAGTGCTCATTCATTAGACTCTAGTGCTCATTCATTAGACACTAGTACTCATTCATTAGACACTAGTACTCATTCATTAGACACTAGTGCTCATTCATTAGATACTAGTGCTCATTCATTAGACACTAGTACTCATTCATTAGACACTAGTGCTCATTCATTAGACACTAGTGCTCATTCATTAGACACTAGTACTCATTCATTAGACACTAGTGCTCATTCATTAGATACTAGTACTCATTCATCAGACACTAGTGCTCATTCATTAGACACTAGTACTCATTCATTAGACACTAGTACTCATTCATTAGATACTAGTACTCATTCATTAGACACTAGTGCTCATTCATTAGATACTAGTACTCATTCATCAGACACTAGTACTCATTCATCAGACACTAGTACTCATTCATTAGACACTAGTGCTCATTCATTAGACACTAGTGCTTATTCATCAGACACTAGTACTCATTCATTAGACACTAGTGCTCATTCATTAGACACTAGTACTCATTCATTAGACACTAGTGCTCATTCATTAGACACTAGTGCTTATTCATTAGACACTAGTACTCATTCATTAGACACTAGTACTCATTCATTAGACACTAGTACTCATTCATTAGACACTAGTGCTCATTCATTAGACACTAGTGCTCATTCATCAGATACTAGTGCTCATTCATTAGACTCTAGTGCTCATTCATTAGACACTAGTACTCATTCATTAGACACTAGTACTCATTCATTAGACACTAGTGCTCATTCATTAGATACTAGTGCTCATTCATTAGACACTAGTACTCATTCATTAGACACTAGTGCTCATTCATTAGACACTAGTGCTCATTCATTAGACACTAGTACTCATTCATTAGACACTAGTGCTCATTCATTAGATACTAGTACTCATTCATCAGACACTAGTGCTCATTCATTAGACACTAGTACTCATTCATTAGACACTAGTACTCATTCATTAGATACTAGTGCTCATTCATTAGACACTAGTACTCATTCATTAGACACTAGTGCTCATTCATTAGACACTAGTGCTCATTCATTAGACACTAGTACTCATTCATTAGACACTAGTACTCATTCATTAGATACTAGTACTCATTCATTAGACACTAGTACTCATTCATTAGACACTAGTACTCATTCATTAGATACTAGTACTCATTCATTAGACACAAGTGCTCATTCATTAGACACTAGTGCTCATTCATTAGACACTAGTACTCATTCATTAGACACTAGTACTCATTCATTAGACACTAGTACTCATTCATTAGACACTAGTGCTCATTCATTAGACACAAGTGCTCATTCATTAG
>CM042244.1:59791735-59861735 GCA_023566225.1 Romanogobio albipinnatus
GTGTGTGTGTGTGTGTGTGTGTGTGTGTGTGTGTGTGTGTGTGTGTGTTTTATATATACATTATACAGGTGCTGGTCATATAATTAGAATATCATCAAAAGTTGATTTATTTCACTAATTCCATTCAAAAAGTGAAACTTGTATATTATATTCATTCATTACACACAGACTGATATATTTCAAATGTTTATTTCTTTTAATTTTGATGATTATAACTGACAACTAAGGAAAATCCCAAATTCAGGATCTCAGAAAATTAGAATATTGTGAAAAGGTTGAATATTGAAGACACCTGGTGCCACACTCCCATCAGCTGATGAACTCAAAACACCTGCAAAGGCCTTTAATGGTCTCTCAGTCGAGTTCTGTAGGCCACACAATCATGGGGAAGACTGCTGACCTGACAACTGTCCAAAAGATGACCATTGACCCCTTGCACAAGGAGGGCAAGACACAAAAGGTCATTGCAAAAGAGGCTGGCTGTTCCCAGAGCTCTGTGTCCAAGCACATTAATAGAGAGGCGAAGGGAAGGAAAAGATGTGCTAGAAAAAAGTGTACAAGCAATAGGGTTAACCACACACTGGAGAGGATTGTGAAACAAAACCCATTCAAAAATGTGGGGGTGATTCACAAAGAGTGGACTGGAGCTGGAGTCAGTGCTTCAAGAACCACTACACACAGACGTGTGCAAGACATGGGTTTCAGCTGTCGCACTCTTGAACAACAGAAGCGTCAGAAGCGTCTCGCCTCGGCTAAAGACAAAAAGGACTGGACTGAGTGCCCAAAGTTATGTTCTCTGATGAAAGTACATTTAGCTTTTCCTCTGGAGATCAGGGTCCCAGAGTCTGGAGGAAGAGAGGAGAGGCACACAATCCACGCTGCTTGAGCTCCAGTGTAAAGTTTCCACAGTCAGTGATGGTTTGGAGTGCCATGTCATCTGCTGGTGTTGGCCCACTGTGTTTTCTGAGGTCAGAGGTCAACGCAGCTGTTTAGATTAGATTAGATTAGATTAGATTCAACTTTATTGTCATTACACAAGTACAGGTACAAGGCAACAAAATGCAGTTTAGGTCTAACCAGAAGTGCAATAGCAGCAAGTGCAGGATATACAACGGTTGAATAAGTGCAGGACATGGATATGTACTGAATATATATATACAGATGGCTATTACTATAAACAGAATTTTACAGATAGAGGTATACAATATGTTAGGCTAAGATGAGGAATATAGCAGTGGATTAAGGTAGTGCAATGAAGTATGGACAGAAGCTATCCGGAAAAAAAAAGTGTAAAGTGCAGTGGAAGTGATTGCATATTACAGTTAGAAGTACGGTGCAAAATGCAAATGTAAACAGTTGGTACTATAAATACAGTCGGCAGTGCAAATGAGCATAATCCAGTTAAGGTATGGTAGTGCAAGATGCAGAAGTAAACAGTTTTTCCAGTAGTGCAAATAACAAGTGAAGGCAGATGTGAGGTAGGAGAGTTAGCAGTTTATGAGGGAAGTGGATCAGCGAGGGTTTGAGTTCAATAAAGAGACAGCTCTGGGGAAAAAACTGTTCTTTAGTCTGCTGGTCCTGGTCCGGAGGATCCTGAAACGCCTGCCGGAGGGCAGGAGAGAAAACAGTCTGTGGGCTGGGTGAGAGGAGTCCTTGAGGATGCTGCGAGCTCGGTGCAGACAGCGTTTCCTCTGGATGTGCTCTGGCAGGTAGTGGAGTCCCTGTGATGCGCTGGGCAGTTTTCACCACCCGCTGCAGTGCAACAGAGCAGCTCCCATACCATACTGGCACACAGTTGGTCAGGATGCTCTCTATTGCGCAGCGGTAGAAGTTCACCAGGATAGCCGAGGAGAGCTGATTCTTCCTCAGTGTCCTCAGGAAAAAAAAGGCGCTGGTGAGCCTTCTTGACCAGGCTGGAGGTGTTGGTCGTCCACGACATGTCCGCCGAGATGTGGATCCCCAGGAACTTGAAACTGGAGACACGCTCAACAGCCATTCCATTGATGTGGATGGTGTCGTGTGTGCCTCTTGACTCTTTCCTGAAGTCCACGATGAGCTCCTTCGTTTTGGTGGTGTTGAGGAGCAGGTTATTATCAGAGCACCATGTGGCCAGGTGCTGGATCTCCTCCCTATAGGCAGTCTCATCGTTGTTGCTGATGAGCCCAATCACCGTAGTGTCGTCCGCAAACTTGACGATGGAATTAGATCCATACACAGGCTGAGCCGGTGTGGTGTTACCCTTAGCTTAGCTCTTAGTCCTCCGCGCTTCCCCCGCCTTTGTTTACGATCTCGACACTGCCTGCGAGCACTTCCGCCCGGCCGGGTAGAGTGCATAGCCTCGGGTGTCCTAGCGATCTCAGGAAGGAGTTGAAGATTGTCCATAAAACTGTCGGAAATTCGCAAACCAATATCCAAAATCTCACAACGGGTGTATGATGTAAAGGCACAACTGTTCTGCATGAACAGACCTGAGATGAGCAAGAAAATTACTGCAAAATTGCAGAATCTGGAGAGACCCAGAGCCTCGTGATGTACTCGCGCCGCCATCTTGGAAAAAAACTAAATACCAGGAAGTTTTAGAGCACTTCATGCTTACTGCTGCTGACCAACTTTATGGAGATGCAGATTTCATTTTCCAACAGGACTGGGCACCTGCACACAGTGCCAAAGCAACCAGTGCCTGTTTAAGGACCATGGTATCCCTGTTCCTGATTGGCCAGCAAGCTCGCCTGACCTTAACCCCATAGAAAATCTCTGCCAGACCCAACAATGCAGAAGAGCTGAAGGCCACTATCAGAGCTGGGCTCTCAGAACAGCTGAGCAGAGCCACAGACTGATGGACTCATGCCACGCCACATCACTGCAGTAATTCAGGCAGAACCAGCCCCAGCTCAGCATTGAGTGCTGCACATGCTCACACTCTTCAGTTGGCCAACATCTCTAAAAATCCTTTCTTTGTGTTGGTCTTAAGTAAAATTCTCATTTTCTGAGATCCTGAATTTGGGATTTTCCTGAGTTGTCAGTTATAATCATCAAAATTAAAAGAAATAAACATTTGAAATATATCTGTCTGTGTGTAATGAATGAATAAAATATACAAGTTTCACTTTTTGAATGGAATTAGTGAAATAAATCAACTTTTTGGTGATATTCTAATTATATGACCAGCACCTGTATACACACTGCTAAAAAAAATGGCTCTCACGACAACATCCTCCTGATGAGATGTGCTGGGGGATATATATAATACTGTATATAGTTGAGTACTTGTTGGCTGCTTTTCCTTCACTCTCCGGTCCAAACCATCTCAGTTGGATTTAGAGGCCAGGTCATCTGATGCAGCGCTCCATCTCTCTCCATCTCTCTCCTCCATGTTCTGGGTTATTTAACTCTTTGTTTTGTTGTAGAATTTGAATTAAAGCATCTCATTGATGACTTCTCGACAGGCGCAGCGGCTCAATGGCAGGAAGCTCAGGCTGGTCATCACATCCAGGAGAAGCTCGTCGTGAATCACATCCAGGAGAAGCTCGTCGTGAAGAACCTCTTCGAGGAGAAACCTAATTTTTCCCAAGCGGCGGACGTGAAGCGAGAAGAGTCCGTACTGAAGGATCCGGAGGAAGAGGAGCTCAGCGGGCTGGAGTTTGAGATGAAGATCGAGCAGGTGGAAGAACTCGTGGATCAGACACTGACTCCGCGTGAAGGACACAGCCACTGCCTCTCCGGAAACGCTGGTTTGTGGTGTTCAGGGAAAGCGTTTGAGCATCCGGAGAGTCTTATGCAGCATTCCCAGGATTTCACAGATCCGTATGTGATGATGGAGGACCCGATGGCGGCGGCGACTCAGTCCGGTTTATTGGCTGATCTGGAGAACGAGAGTTTCGCCGCAGACGTGGAGTACGACTTGAATCTCCAGGACTCCTACAGAACGAGCGCCTCCGCCTCCACGCCGCTCAACGCCTCCAGCTCGTGTTTGCCCAAACCGCTCGCACAGAGTCCGTACGCCGGCAAACACACGGGCGAGAAGCCCTTCCGCTGTCAGCTGTGCGGGAAAGGCTTCGCTCAGAGGACGCGGCTGTTAACACACAGACTCGTGCACACGGGTGAGAAGCCCTTCCGGTGCGAGGAGTGCGGCAAAGGCTTCACGCAGAGGACGCGGCTCATAACACACAGACTCGTGCACACGGGCGAGAAGCCCTTCCGCTGTCAGCTGTGCGGGAAGACCTTCTCCAGACAGGACAACTGCCTCAGACACGTGCGCTTGCACAGCGGACAGAGGTCATGAACACGAGATCTGAGGCATTTCTGCATTAAGGGTCAGTTCACACAAAAATTAAGATTAGCCCATGATTTACTCCCCCTTGAGTCATCCTCGGTGTGTATGACGTAGGGCTGGGCGATTAAAACGATATGCATCGCGATAGACACGTAATCGATATCAATAAAAAATGTGTTCTTTGTCGGAAGAAACCAGAGGTCGCGAAGCAAGTTTGGTTGCATGAAGTCAAGTCAACTTTATTTATATAGCGCTTTTAACAATGCAGATTGTTTCAAAGCAGCTTCACAGTGTTAAACAGGAAAATAATGCAGCATAATTTTATTCAGCCGTACAGCCGTTCCGGAGAAAACGGTGATGTCATCAGTTCATTTCAATTATCATACAGTGACAGTGTGGGCTTTAGATCAGTAATTTAGTTTATATGGTTAATTTAGTTTAATAATTAGATTTATTTGGATATTTAGATGAATATTTAGTGTCCCCAACTGAGCACGCCAAGCCAGAGGCAACAGTGGCAAGGAAACCAAAACCCCATCAGGAGCAGAATGGAGGAAAATAAACCTTGGGAGAAACCAGGCTCTGTCGGGGGGGGCCGTTCTCCTCTGGCCAATTAACAAAAAGCGTATTATTATTATTATTATTCTGGCAACTTTACAGGTCAGAGCTCATAATAGATCGGAATATTCGAAAGATCAGAGGCAACACGCTGGAGACGGGTTTATTGAGGATGCCGTGTCGATGAGGCAGTTTCAGGGGGAGGCTAATCACGGTCTCTCAGACGCTTCAGGGTCCTGCGTTGGTCATGTCTGGGCATGAACAAAGGCACTCGCTCTCTGGTAACCAAGCAACATAGGGAGTGACACGCTAACAGCCAATCAGGTAACAGTATCAGTCTGGTTGGCCATATCGTGTCTGGTGTGGATTCTTCAGGAACAGAACCGGCGTGGAGGGATGAGTGGAGAATGAGCCGCAGCGAGAGAGGAAATGTGGCTCGCCAGTTTTTAGGATTGTATAAGTCTGACCGTAGTCTGACCAATGTCGTCTGCAAATGATTAGTGATCGACCAATATTGATTTTTTTTAGAACCGATACCGATAATTTTTGTTTTTATGTGCCATGGAACCGATATTTATTTACTGTTATTCTTCTGTTTTTGACACGATTACAACACCACTGAACTGAACAAACCATTTGATTTATAACAATCACTCCCTCCTTTCATAGAAAACAAAACAAATCTTATTTATACACCAATAAATAGAGGGGTCTGAAAGAGCAAAACATAAAACAAGTGCACTGGTATTTTTTGTTGTTTTAGATTTTGACCCCATGCTCACATTCATTTGGCATTCTTTGCAAACTGCCAGCCCTGGCAATGACTGAGTGAAGCAAGTCCATACTTCACTTTGCTTTTTCCTCCTTTCAGTCATCTTTAAAAAAGTGTTGAAAATTAGTATTCTTTCATGTTCATTTGAATCTTCATGTTACAAAAATAATTGTATTTATAATAAGCATCAGCAGCAACACTAATGCTAACAATAAGCTAAATAAATGTAGAATGTGTAATGTTTTCAAATGGAGAAAATTAAAGACAGGAGTCATATCAACTTTGCAGAAATGTAATACTTAATTTTAAACTACAGTTTTAGTAGATTTATAAACCGTTTAATAGGTTATAGAGTGAAGAATAATGTTAAATAACTGAATAATATTCTCTGGAATATTGGAATATAACAAAATATCGTATTTTATTGCATTTCTCAAATGGTATGTTGTTATATCAGAATTATTAATGATTTTATCGTTCTAGATTATGAAATATCTGCTGACAAACTGATGTTTATCTATGCATTTACACAGAACTACTCAAACTGCGATCGTTCGCGGAGATAATAAATAATTAATATCCATTACTTTGATGTTTATTAGCGAATTAATCGTTAAGTAAATGTTTATATAATTAATTACAGTGTTTTAAACAAGTGAATCTTGTTAAAGTTAAATGCGGTGGCCGTGGAGCATTTCCTGAGCGCCAAAATACAGACGACTTCACGAGACTAATGATTTATGTAACATCTAATTTGTGTATTTATGACTTATGTTAAATAAAGTTTACTAGTAACAGCAAAGCAGGCGAGTGTACTTTACCTGTGCACGCCAGTGTCTCGTCTCGCCTCAGATCGCGTTTATCTGTAAAACTGATATCCGATAAGCAAGACCGTCGTCCCGACCAAGACTGGCAACACCACACACTTGCTTCTCCACCTTAAGCCTTGTTTATACTCTCGTTTGGCTCCTCCAATGACAGCACCTCGTTCGTTTGGGGGGGTGTTTATACTCGACCTGCTCGCCGTTGTGCTATTCTTGACTTTGGCTGAATCCGAAATCGCCCCCTAAACCCTCAATCACTGTTCCCTACTGTAGTCCACTAATGCAGTTCACTTGAACTTGAGTGAACGAAAACGAGTGAGCGAATTCGGTCTCGTTATTGCGGTGCATTGTGGGATAGAATGAGTGCACTCAATAACGTCCACTATGGTTTCGGACACCACTACAGACGGCTGCCCCCTCAGATAGTGCCCTATGTAGGGTATAGGGGGCGATGTCGGGTTCAGAAACTACACGGAGTTGATGTTACTCTGCATCAGTGCCTTATGACAAAGCATCTAAACGCTACAGAAATAACGGAGGCGCTGCACCCTAATGTGAAGAGATCACTGTGAAGTGTCTTTATTTTAAATAGGTCATAAAAATATCAATAATGATCAATATCGGCCGATATGAAATGCTTATATCGTGATTCAGTTTTCCGCCATATCGCCCAGCCCTAGTATGACGTTCTTCTTCCAGTCTCTTCTCTCCTCCTTCCAAGTTGATCCGTACGGACCAGGCACCACGGGTCGGCGTGGCCGATTCTGAGATTAATTGCAAGGTTTAACCATCATATAGTGAAAGATTCTCATTTACATGTTTTAGGCCCTGTCAGTTTAACCCTCAAGCCACCCTCGCATAACCCCTTAACCCCGCCCTCGTGGACACATTTGGGCACGAAGGTCTCAGGTGTGATTCCCAAATATTTTTTTTTTTAAATAAATGTTATATCACCATCTTTGATAAAATTAATTCTATCAATTTATGCATTTTTTGTGATTTTTTGGGGTATTAATTAATTTATTTACCTCTAAAAGTACCATATTTTTTTGTAAAATATGCTTATTTTTATGTTGTATTTTAATATTTCTTTCATTTCAGTAAAAAAAAAACATATCAGCAAGTCCAGAGAGCCAAAACCTAAAAATGTGGTGACTTTGGTGACATCTGGTGACCTAAAATATCAATAGCCAGTAGATAGCAATAGAACTCAATGGCTGCATATGGGCTGAACTCTGTAAACCAATGGTTTAACAAATTCTTTAACTTTATTTTTATTTTTAAATTGCCCAGTTATTGGCTCATTTAATTCCTTTGTTTGTGTTTGTGTGAGTGACTGTTTTTTATTTGACAAAAAAAAAAAAAAAAAACTCTGTTATAGGCTCATTCAATGGCTTTCAATGCAGTGTGTGTGTGTGTGTGTGTGTGCGAGTGAGTGAGTGTTTGCCACATTGAGAATGTTGTATAGGCCTTCATTTGTGTGTATGTATGATCTGCATTATGTTGGATTTATTGATTTTTATTGGACAAATAAATAAAAAAATATGCTCAGAATTACAGTTTTTTCCATTCATTCCTATGGGTGCCCATTTTTGCCCTGGAAGGTGGGATTAAGGACCTTTTTAGAACATTGTTGAATCGAGTACATTTTTTGTGTGTTCAGATGGCAAACTTAGGAAAAGTAGCCAAGTCTTGTACCGCTCAGATTAAAGAAAGTATTTAAAAAACATTATAAAAAAAAAAGATTTTTACCCTCATTTGTCCAAAAGATGGCTTTAGGCTTTTTGTGCTTGAAAAGGGTCAAACACCACATGTGGGTCACGTTTCATACAGAGGATAGTTTTTCTTATAAAGAGCAATATCTGAAGAACAAATAATGTTGAAACTTGAAATCTATCTTCAAAACAATTGCATAGAATATTCCAGTCGAAGTGCCATAAATGTTCTTGTCCCCAAGTTTGCATGCCTGTAACTCAAGAAGCATTAAAGATATCTCAATATCCTTCTAGATTCTGGTTCTTAATAAACTTCTCTTTCGGTATCTCCATTATAAAGGCCCTCGATAGTTTGGTTCTAGAGATATGAGGATCTTGAAAATTCAAAAATTTGACTTGGAGCTGCATTGAGATCCCAATATCTCTGGGATTGAACCGTATTGGGCCTTAAAAATGAAGACACCAAAAGAGAAGTTTATTAAGAACCAGAATCTAGAAGGATATTGAGATATCTTTAATGCTGCTTGACTTACAGGCATGCAAACTTGGGGACAAGAACATTTATGGCACTTAGACTGGAATGTTCTATGCAATTGTGTTGATAGAAAAACACAAGATACACTTTTAGTTCCAACATTATTTGTTCTTCATTCCTCTTTAAAAGATAAAAGTATCATCTGAATGAAAAACCCACATGTGGTTTTTGACCGTTGAAATGTGTTCAGATTACTCTCGGAGCCGCATTGAGATCCTCATATCTCTGGAATTGAAACATCGAGGGCCTTTATAATGGAGATACCAAAAGAAAAGTTTGTTAATAATGGAAATATGAAAGGATATTGATATATCTTTAATTCTTCTTGAGTTACAGGTATGCAAACTTTGGAGGGTGAAACATGAAAAGTGCTTATTCCCCATGTTTGAGCGCTCACCGTTGGCATATAATGCAACAAATATTACCAAAGTCAACAGATTTCACTAATAGATCTACAATCTCTGTGTGGAAATACAATAATGATGCTGCCATCTTTCTAAAGTCATGTTTACACCCCTGTGATTCGGCTCCAGATTCATTTATTATTCTGGCTTTCATCACCATTCATGCTTGATTTCTACAGAAATGATCAAAAATCCAAATGTTTACCAGGTTAATAATAATAGCCAACCATTGGTTGGGCAGGGACAGCATGTGATGCGCGTGTTTTAATAACGGCACATCCATCTGTGGAAGTTCTGCCTTGATTCTTCCGAATTATAAGTCTTTTTACTCCAGTTAACACGCCTGCAATATTTGAGTGGTTTCCATCAGTGGAAGGTTCATTACACAAAGTACATGAACATGTAATGATGATAGTGCTGTTGAGATTGATTGTGATTATGAAGATTGATTGTACCTCAGTTCAGAGTTGGCTGTGTTTAAACTGATGGTTTCAGATTACAGTTGTAAAACTACAGTTAAAAGTGTCCATGTTTTCTGAAGCTGTTAACCCAGGGTTATGTTTTCTGAAGCTGTTAACCCAGGGTTAGGTTTTCTGAAGCTGTTAACCCAGGGTTAGGTTTTCTGAAGCTGTTAACCCAGGGTTAAGTGTTCTGAAGCTGTTAACCCATGGTTAAGTTTTCTGAAGCTGTTAACCCAGGGTTAAGTTTTCTGAAGCTGTTAACCCAGGGTTAAGTTTTCTGAAGCTGTTAACCCAGGGTTAAGTTTTCTGAAGCTGTTAACCCAGGGTTAAGTGTTCTGAAGCTGTTAACCCAGGGTTATGTTTTCTGAAGCTGTTAACCCAGGGTTAAGTGTTCTGAAGCTGTTAACCCAGGGTTAAGTGTTCTGAAGCTGTTAACCCATGGTTAAGTTTTCTGAAGCTGTTAACCCAGGGTTAGGTTTTCTGAAGCTGTTAACCCATGGTTTAGTTTTCTGAAGCTGTTAACCCAGGGTTAAGTTTTCTGAAGCTGTTAACCCATGGTTAAGTTTTCTGAAGCTGTTAACCCAGGGTTAAGTTTTCTGAAGCTGTTAACCCATGGTTACGTTTTCTGAAGCTGTTAACCCATGGTTTAGTTTTCTGAAGCTGTTAACCCATGGTTAAGTTTTCTGAAGCTGTTAACCCAGGGTTAAGTTTTCTGAAGCTGTTAACCCAGGGTTAGGTTTTCTGAAGCTGTTAACCCAGGGTTTAGTTTTCTGAAGCTGTTAACCCAGGGTTAGGTTTTCTGAAGCTGTTAACCCAGGGTTAGGTTTTCTGAAGCTGTTGACCCAGGGTTAGGTTTTCTGAAGCTGTTAACCCATGGTTTAGTTTTCTGAAGCTGTTAACCCATGGTTTAGTTTTCTGAAGCTGTTAACCCAGGGTTAGGTTTTCTGAAGCTGTTAACCCAGGGTTAGGTGACCCATTGATAGATGCTGACCACATGAATATGAATAATGATTTAACATTTCTTTAATGCATTTGTGCAGCTGATCTGTGCTGTTTATGATTTTTAATGTGTATTTAATGTTTTTTTTCTCATTAAACTCTTAAATCTTCTCACAGAACTCCTCACAGCCTTATTTCTGTGCTGATCACTGTATATATATACACACACCATATGTTGTACAGCGATCTCACATGGTCATTTCAATGAGAACATTGTTTCAAATTATGATATTTAATTGTCAAAGTTGTTTAGTGGTTTTATTTTTATTATAATAATAACAGCCAGCAATGAGTTTTCCCCTTATTTATTTATGTATTTTGTGGATAAAATTTGTTTTTTGTAAATATCCAACAGATTATTTATTTATTTATTTACATTTAGTGATTTATTTAGTGGCAAATATGTAAATAACAACAAACCAAAAGGTCGTTTTTCTCTCTTTATCTTCCTAAAACTTCAAGTTCATATTTTATTGTCGGAGTTTTACTATAGAAGATTCACAACAGTCTCCTCGAGCTGATCCGAGGGACGGCGAGACAGCCCGAGAGCGGCTGGGATCGGCGGAACATTCCCACCAGAGCGAACGGGAAGAGGAGGCAAGAAGCCGCTGCGAGCCTGAGATCCGGACCTCTTCCTGGGCCCCGTGTGGCAGTCGTGAAGCCGGTCAGGAGGAGCCAGAAACATGGAGCTGGTTCTGTATATGGAAGGGAGCCGGGATGCCGTCCGGTGCAGGTGCGAGTCCGAGCCGGAGAGCGAGAGTCTGAGGGACGGCGGCTGGAGGAGATCCGGTAACGTGTTCCTTCTGCTCGCTCCTGCAGGATCGGGGTTCTCCGGTGGGAAAGGTGTGCTCGGGGAGGGTCCGTGCTGGTTTTCCTCTTCCTCCAGGCTCTTCTCGTAGGCCTGGCTGAGGTGCGCCAGGTTCTGGATGGCCAGCCACGGCTCGGAGCGTAACCGCTGGCGGCTCCGCGGAAGCACCGGAGAACCGTCCGCTCGGAAATTGAAGATGTTTTCGCCTTCGGAGTTGGGAGAGTTTGTCTTCAGCTCGATGTCCGAGGGCGACATGCAGGAGACGGGCGAGGTGTCGGGCGAAGGGGGGGCGTTCAGATAGCGGCGGTCGCAGCTCAGATCGGTGGCGATGATGATGATGTCGCGTCCGCGGGCCCGGCAGGCGTCCAGCAGAACCGCCAGCGTGTCCGGATCCTGGGCGTTGATGGCGTACACGAGGGCCGACGCTCCGGAGTAATCCTCCATGCTGGCATCGGCTCCGCCCGCGATCAGCGCGGCCGCCACCTCGGCTCCGGCCCGCTCCATGCAGGCGTACATCAGAGCCGTGCGGCCCGTCTTGTCCTGGATGTTCGGGTCGGCCTGGTTACTAAGCAGAAACTGAATCAATCTCAGCATGGCTGGCCCAGACTGATCGGCACGGAGAGCTCGGCAGGCGGCCAGCAGCGGCGTCTCTCCTCTCGCGTTCCTCTCGTTGACCTGAGCGCCTCCCTCCACCAGCAGACGCACCAGCCGCAGCTTACCCAGCCCAGCAGCGCTGATGAGCGGACGGCCGTCCAGCAGGAGCCCCGCCTCCGTCATCCTGGGGTCAATCACACCCGCCAGATCAGGATAACAAGACACAATTTTGACAAATTCAGAATTTACATACTGTCATAATTATGCAATAAAAAGTCAATATTATGACAAAAATTTAAAATGTTATAAGTCAATTATGCAATAAAATTATGCGATGTCAAAATTGACAAAGTTAAAATTCAAAAATTCTAAATTTACATGCCAAGTCAAAATTTCTGATAAAGTAAAAATTGACATACTAATGGTGCATTCACACCGGACGCGATTGACGCGATTCGCGCGAGTGATTTACATGTTAAGTCAATGCAGAGACGCGAAATGGCATTCGCGTGAATCGCTCAAGTTGAAAAATCTGATCTTTGGCGGATATTCACGCCGTGTTAACCAATCAGGAGCTTGCTCTAGTATGAGGAGAAAATCTGTGTATTAATATCTGGTTCAGACAATATGATTATCACTGTGATAGCCTAACATTAAATGACATGAAACACAACCCAGTCTCTTTTTGTTAAATGCAAGTTTGTTTGATCAATAATACAAAAGTAGAAGTAAAAGGTATAAGAAGCTACACATGAAATAAAGCAAACAATTCAGTCAAACATTCACAGTCAGCGCTAGTCGATTACAACGCTAACGTAAAGTTAAATAGCCTAAAAATAAACAAGTAATGAAACTTCACTTTGCCCTCAGACTAAACGATTCGCCAGGGAACAAATTATAGATCCATGAGAGCAAAGATCGCCCGTTACAAGACGAATTATAGCTCGACACACCACAGAGACATCAGAGCCAGCGGCTGAAGGACTGGCCGAGGAAAGGCTGCTCTCGCCGGGGTTAATGAGCGCTGAGCGCCGCTGATCCACTGGAGCTCACAACTCCGAAAACGCCAGATAAAATGTACAAATAGGCACTCTTTATATAAATAAACCACAGATTTGAGCTTTAAACAACTACATTATCGACTGAAAAAGTCTTAAAACTACGTTTTGTCACACATTAACAGTAGATTTTAACAAAAAAAGACGTGTGAACACAGCCCATGTCAGCCATTTCTGAACGAGACGAGCCGCTGGCAGAAGCCCCGCCCATGAGGCGAATTCGTGTCTGTTGTGCAGTGAATGTCACGCGCCAATGAAGCAGTAAACTCAAAATGTTCAAGCGTCCACCTTCGCGCGAATAGCGCGATTTATTCGCGTCACTCGCGTCCGGTGTGAACGCAACATAAGACTTAATTATGCTATAAGAAGTCATAATTATGCAATAAAAGTCAAAATTGACAAAAATAAAAAATGTACATACTGTCATAATTATGCGATAAGAAGTCGAAATTATGACAATTTTAAAAGTACATATTAAGTCATAATTATGTGATAAGTCAATAAATATTATGACAAAAATTTTACAATGTGATGAGTCAATTATGCAATAAAATTATCCGATGTCAAAATTGACAAAAAGTTTAAATTCTAAAATTCTAAATTTGCACGCTAAGTCAAAATTATGCGATAAAAGTCGAAATTGTCAAAAAATCTAAATTGACATACTGTCATAATTATGCAATAAAAGTCTAAATTTTGATGAAAATTTTACATTTACATATTAAGCCATAATTATGTGATATGTCAATATTATGACAGAAAATTTAAATGTTATAAGTCAATTATGCAATAAAATTATGCGATGTCAAAATTGACAAAAAGTTAAAATTCAAAAATTCAAAATTTACATGCTAAGTCTTAATAATGTTATAAAAGTCGAATCTGACAAGAATTCTAAATTGACATACTGTCATTATGCGATAAAGTCAAAATTGACATACTAAGACTTAATTATGCGATAAGACGTCATAATTATGCAATAAAAGTCGAAATTGTCAAAAATGATAAATTGACATACTGTCATTATGCGATAAAAGTCGAAATTTTGACAAATGTAAAATTTACATGTCAAAATTATGCAATAAATTCTAAATTTACATACTAAGATAAGTCGAAATTATGACAATAAATGCTAAATTTACATCAGTCATAATTATGCAATAAAAGTCTAAATTTTGATGGACATTTTTAATTTACATATTAAGTCATAATTATTTGATAAGTCAATATTATGACAAAAAATTTTAAATTTCAAAATTGACAAAGTTAAAAATTCAAAAATTCTAAATTTACATGCTAAGTCTTAATTATGCAATAAAAGTCGAATCTGACAAAAATTCAAAATTGACATACTGTCATAATTATGCGATAAAAGTCAAAATTTTGACAAATGTAAAACTTACATGTCAAAAGTATGCAATAAATTCGAAATTTACATACTAAGTATTAATTATGCGATAAGTCGAAATTATCACACAATGCAAAATTTACATCAGTCATAATTATGCAATAAAAGTCTAAATTTTGACACAAATTTTTAATTTACATATTAAGTCATAATTATGTGATAAAGTCAATATTATGACAAAAATTAAAAATGTGATGAGTCAATTATGCAATAAAGTTATGCGATGTCAAAATTGACATACTAAGACTTAATTATGCGATAAGAAATCATAATTATGCGATAAGAAGTCGAAATTATGACAATTTTTAATTTACATATTAAGTCATAATTAAGTGATTAAAAAGTCAATATTATGACAAAAAGAATTACATTGACATTATGCGATAGGTCAAAATTGACAAAAAGTTAAAATTGGCATACTAATTTTAGCTCTCCTCGGCTATCCTGGTGAACTTCTACCGCTGCGCAATAGAAAGCATCCTGACCAACTGTGTGGCAGAATGGTATGGGAGCTGCTCTGTTGCACTGCAGCGGGTGGTGAAAACTGCCCAGCGCATCACAGGGACTCCACTACCTGCCATCGAGCACATCCAGAGGAAACGCTGTCTGCATCGAGCTCGCAGCATCCTCAAGGACTCCTCTCACCCAGCCCACAGACTGTTTTCTCTCCTGCCCTCCGGCAGGCGTTTCAGGATCCTCCGGACCAGGACCAGCAGACTAAAGAACAGTTTTTTCCCCAGAGCTGTCTCTTTATTGAACTCAAACCCTCGCTGATCCACTTCCCTCATAAACTGCTAACTCTCCTACCTCACACCTACATTCACTTTGTTATTTGCACTACCGACTGTTTATTACAATAACAACTGTTTACTTATGCATTTTGCACCACCATATCTTAACTGGATTATGCTCATTTGCACTGCCGACTGTATTTATAGTACCAACTGTTTACATTTGCATTTTGCACCGTACTTCTAACTGTAATATGCAATCACTTCCACTGCACTTTTACACTTTCTTTCGGATAGCTCTGTCCATAATTTATTGCACTACCTTAATCCACTGCTATATTCCTCATCTTAGCCTAACATATTATTGTATACCTCTATCTGTAAAATTCTGTTCAAAGTAATAGCCATCTGTATATTATATTCATAGTACATATTCACCTGTACATTCTGTTTACATTCTGTTTATAGTAATAGCCATCTGTATATTTATATTTATTCACTGTATATATTCATCTGTAAATTCAGTTCTGTTTATAGTAATAACCATCTCTCTACTTATACATATTTATATATATTCAGTACATTTTTATGCCCAGCACTTACGCAACCGTTGTATATCCTGCACTTGCTGCTATTGCACTTCTGGTTAGACCTAAACTGCATTTCGTTGCCTTGTACTTGTACTTGTGTAATGACAATAACGTTGAATCTAATCTAAGTCATAATTATTCAATAGTTGAAAATGACAAGTCAAAACATTTTACATTAAAACATAGTCATAAGTCATAATTTCTACTTTTTATGTCATAATTATACACTGAACAAAATTATAAACGCAACACTTTTGTTTTTGCCCCCATTTTACGTGAGCTGAACTCAAAGATCTAAGACTTGTTCTATGTACACAAAAGGCCTATTTCTCTTAAATATTGTTCATAAATGTGTGTTAGTGAGCACTTCTCCTCTGCCGAGATGATCCATCACCTCACAGGTGTGGCGTATCAATGACCTCAATGTCAAATTTATGAAGTAAAACGTCAATTATGAGGAAAAGTCCAAATTATGACAAAGGTCTGACAATTTGACAATTATTAGTAGAAAGTCATAATTGTGAGAAAAGTCATGACATGCCAAGACAGAATTATGACATTCGCACAGTTGAAATTATGATGTATAAGTTTTTTTTAACATAATTTTCACTTGACTTTTAACTTTTAATGCCATAATTGTGTCTCTTTATCTCATAATTATTACTGTGTGTCATTATTTGAGCTTCAGAAATGTGTGTCCGTATGTTTTGATGTGTCCGTCCTGAGAGATGTGAAGGTCAGCCGCTCTCCTTCATCTCTACAGGAGGCGCTCTATTCTCAGACCGGACTGAATATCCCACGCAGTGTGTTTATCAACCAGATCATGAGTGTAGAGAGTGCAAACAACACGTTAAATCTTATTATATTAGATTATCATATATTGTTTATATATTCATGTCCATGGCATCAAAGTAACTCATATGGGCCTATTATAATTTTTATCATTATATACAAATATAATATTAGGCTCACACTGTAAATGAACAAAAGAGAATTCAATCGTTAATCACAATTATTTGTACGACGTTTATCATCAGCACAAAATCCCTGATCATGACAGGCCTCATGACGACATTTCATAAGTCTTATTTTCATAAATAATATATTCATAAATCATGTATTCGTAAATCTTATATTCATAACAATGTACATTTGATTGATTTTAAAGTGATAGTATATGAAATAGTAAATTAATTGTATTTACCTGCAGATTCGGCTGATGATCGACTGACACGAGCTGTGACTGGAGCTGAACGAGATCTGTGTGAGAGTGTGTGTGTGTGTGTGAGAGAGAGAAAGAGGGAGATGAGAGAGAGAGAGAGAGAGAGAGATGAGAGAGAGAGAGTGTGTGTGTGTGAGTGAGTGAGTGAGTGAGTGAGTGAGTGAGTCAAAGAGAGAGAGAGAGTTCCTAAACTCGTAATGTACTCAAAAAGTTTCAGAGCAGCGCCACCTTGTGGTCAAAAATGATTGTTTAAATAAATTGCTAATATCTTCTGACTAATTTTGCCTATTTGAATGAAACTGGTCTTGATAGATTCCTCGAGTCGTGCCGAGAACATTGATACCCATTATGTCATATATTCGGTCGAACCTGCTGTCCGCCATTTTGAATTTTTTTTTTCGTTTTCTTTTTCTAGTAATAAAGTATATTTACGAGCTGTTTAATTCATAACATCTATAAAGCAACTTTATGTTTAAGGTCAAATTTGGCACACAGATAGAGGACAGTCTGAACACAACCACACCAGTTGTGGAGTCTCTAACTCAATCCCTCTAGCGCCACCTGCTGAAAACAGCCTATCAGAGGCCGTTTGATAAACCCAACCGTTCTCGAATGACGCGCAAACGAATTTAATAAAGGGCACGCCAAATTGGACGCGAGGCTATATCGCCACAACGCTTTAGCGCATCCAGACCGAATTTGGTACAGGTCATCATAAGCATGACCTGAGGTTTCATGCAGAGTTTCAGCACAGCACCACCTACTGGTCCGGAGATATGAACAAAATACCTATTTTTGCTGATAACTTCTGAACCCAAAAAAAGTCGAATGATACACACTTTTCCCATATCGGCCATTTTGAATGAATTTTATGAATACATTACCGTATCGTTACGAAACTCACTATGTGGACCTTGCCCTGAAGGTACTCAAAAACGTTCTGAGCAGCGCCACCTTGTGGTCAAAACTGATCATTTCAAAAATTGCTAATAGCTTTTGATTCATTTCTTGATAGATTCCTCGAGTCGTGCCGAGAACATTGATCCTGCTGTCCGCCATTTTGAATTTCTTTGAGAAGCGACTTTTTTAACTCACCAAATTTTCACCAAAATTGTGTCGGATCATCTTCAGGCCTCGTGTCATTGGCTCCTCACACTGACCACACAGCATCAGTTTGGTAACAGCGCCACCTACTGGTCAAAAGTGACATTACACACGATTACACAGCCATTTTAACTAAAATAATCTAAACATGCTCTGTTTCCGTGCATGCAGCTTTTCATTATTTGCTAGTAATAAAGTATATTTGCGAGATGTTTAATCGATAAATCTTCTCGCTGAAGGTGAGCGCTGGTATAGATGTGGCCGTAAGGTACAGTAATGAACGCCGCTGTAGAATCACTGGCACTCTTCGGCATGCTTTACTCGAGCCGGATATAAGAACTAAAGCAGTTCGCTCTGTGCAAGACTCTACTTCCGTTCTACTTCCGCTCTCTCGAGTGTGTGATCCAGTCCTTCCGGTAAAATGGCGCTGTTTTACACTAGGTGTTTAAGACCTGCCCAAGATTACCATTTCGGATGTCCACAGGCTCGTCCGTAATGGATGCCCTGCCCCCCGTAGTAAACGGGAAAAGGGGTACAAGATGTACCTGTCAAGTTTCATTGACAACTATGAAGGTGAGTTTGAAATTGACAGCAAAACACATTCACATAGTGCTATCGCTAACTAGCTAGCAGTAGTCAGACCCGTATAGCTAGATATAGATCTCTCTCTGATATTTATAGATAGATCGCGGCTCTGGCAGTAGCTATGTATGTAGCTAACATTTAGGTCAGTTGTCCTGTAGAGATTTTAGATTTGTAGAATTATAAATTGTTCTTAACGTTTTTTAGTTGAGGTGACCTAAACAAAAATGCAGCACCCTGAAAAGCACGAACTTTTCAGAACTAGAGGAAACGATTCAATCAGGCGCTGAGAGAACATAACCTATCGCTATCGGACACTAAGTTTAGACAGCTGTCAAGTTAGGATTACTATGAGATTTTCAGAGGTGGCCCCGATCAAGATTATTTACAATAAAACAAAGACCCTGCAGGGAGGGTGACCGTCAGGGCTGTTTGTTATAGGTCCATGAGGAAGCACGAGAAGCCTCACGACCTCAGAGTAGGGTGGAAAACATGTTTAACCACTTCGGTTCAAGATCAGTTCAGTTAAACAGTTATCAGTTTAAATCAGATTCTGGGGTATTCATGTGCCTATAGTTGGTGATGTGGATGTACCCACATGAAAAAAATACTATAGTATAGTATAGTAAAAGTACAGTAAAATTACTCTAGTAAATACTATAGTGTTTTTGAACCATACTATAGTAAAGATACTACAGTAAATTGTAGTATATTATAGTATTTACTACACTTTGTTAATTTACTGTTGTATATTTACTATAGTACGGTTAAAAAAAACTATAGTATTTACTAGAGTAATTTTACTATAATATACTATAGTATTTTTTCATGTGGGTAGAATAACAATAATAACTTAAGTCTGTATTTGACATTAAGAAAGCCTACTTAAACCTGATCTATACTTTCATGGACACTCCAGAAACTGGTTATTACTGCTCCCGTTCTTTGGAGCATAAATTTAAGTAAGCCTATTCATGGTGGGAACATTAGTCAGTGTGAGGTAAGCGCTGATTTTGTACCCTCAGTCTAGGCTATACTAGCCTGTTCAATTCTGTACTGCTCCTGTTCTTTGGAGCATAAGTTTAAGTAAGCCTATTCATGATGGGAACATTAGTCAGTATGAGGTAAGAGCTGACTTTGTATGTGTTTTATTCATAGATTACTTTTGAGGGCAGCTCACCCATTGAAATTGCTATGGCTGAGTGCTCCTGTGTGGCTGGAACCGCTCTCTGCAACCACAGTGTTGCACTACTGTACCTGAAGTAATAATTGTCACTAATGAAGGCCTACAATTTACTTCAGGGTAAATTTATTTACCTGAGACCATACCTGTTCTACTGATTGAAATGAGAGCCTGAGTGTAAAAATCTGTGTGGATTGTTGATATTGGGTTATTGAATAATAAATAAATGTATTAAATTCTACATGTTGTAATGTCAGCTCTGTTATTTACCTGAGACCATACCTGTTCTACTGATTGAAATGAGAGCCTGAGTGTAAAAATCTGTGTGGATTGTTGATATTGGGTTATTGAATAATAAATAAATGTATTAAATTCTACATGTTGTAATGTCAGCTCTGTTATTTACCTGAGACCATACCTGTTCTACTGATTGAAATGAGAGCCTGAGTGTAAAAATCTGTGTGGATTGTTGATATTGGATTATTGAATAATAAATAAATGTATTAAACTCTACATGTTGTAATGTCAGCTCTATGTTTTCATTTTAATTTCAAGTCAGTAAAAACCCAAAGTTAATGTAACGATGACAATGACACAAAGACTGTTTTTTAAGAAGTAAGATAGGTCTTTAACAAAGGATCTTACACCACTGCCTGTATTTAGGGCTCCCAAATACATTGTGTATGTCATTGTGGTCATTAAAAACAGCAGTTTCACAATACAATTTGTAATAGGTACTAATGAATTATCTCAAAAACACAGAAAATAGGTAATATTCATAGGAAGATATGTAATTTAATAAATTAATAATATTTTACATACTCAAAATATGCACACATCTCATTACATAATTTGCAGTACAATGACATAATGACGGACTGATAGCAGAGTCGATGCACTCACTGATAGCAGTGCTGAAATTGATGAGAGAAGAGAACAAAAAAAGAACTCTTTGAACATCTTTGGGAAAATATTAGTCTACTACTAGCCAGCTACTTTCCAGTTCAAGTTTTGTATAGATTTCTAAAAATGAACAATAAAACCTCTACACTGGTAGAGATTTGAACAAACAAACAATAAATATCAGTTCAAGTTTTGTATAGATTTCTAAAAATGAACAATAAAACCTCTACACTGATAGAGATTTGAACAAACAAACAATAAATATCAGTTCAAGTTTTGTATAGATTTCTAAAAATGAACAATGAAACCTCTACACTGATAGAGATTTGAACAAACAAACTTCTGCATCCACTCGGCCCGTACCCCAGCGTCAACAGGGAATGCATGAAAGCTAACTTCTTTGTTGTAACGTGACGAAACGGTACATAACGGCACACAACAATGAAGTGCGGAGGCTCTCACCCTCTGAAAGGCAAGTCGCCTCTCTTGAATCTTAAAAACACTCATTGTAAAAAATGATCTCTGGTAATGGAACTCTGTCGCTGTTGTCTCTCACTCTCGCGTCTCCCGCTCTCGCTGTCAAATCACCGGAAGTTTTCACCGGAAGTACTGGCCCACACACAAAAGTTCGAACGTCAACGGTCGCCATATTGTGCTCAGAGCGAGTTCCAGGGGAAGTTAAGGGGAGGATGTTTATCTGCTCGACGCCATCAGTGATTTTCCACTGCCTCTGTGAGTTTCCAGAGAATTCTTGCTCTCTGATTGTCCTTCGCTAACTTGGTACATTTCCACTGTCTCTCAAGAGCTTGAAAACATTTCCTTGGACTCTTTGCTGAGTCACAACTCTGTGTGTGTGTGTGTGTGTGTGTGTGTGTGTGTGTGTTCGTACAGGTCTGATCTCCAGACAGGATGAGCCGATATCAGTTGTTCAAAAGATTGAGCAATGCTCTGGAATGCTGCACTTCTGATGTGAGAGTTATATTATGGAAATGATGCACAGATGCAGCCCAATAACTCATGCATCCTTGTAGATATGATCTGGTTTATTTGACTGCATCTGTGCATCATAAATGCAGCATTGCATGTGTGTATCTTACAGGACAGATTGTTCCAGACGTTCAGCTTTTGTCGTACGCATCACAAATCCTCACATTCTGCTCCACGAGTCGAAGAATCGAGAAGGTGTCGCTGACTCCGCCCCCGCGAGATAAACGAGCCCGTGGCGCGCGACCAATGATAAGCAAGTGCGCCACACTTTCATCGGATCAGCTGACGAGCACTCGACAAACACCAGCTGAGGATTTAAAGCGCTCAGGTCTGAGACTCAGAGACTCTTTTATTCTGCTCGGGAAACTTTAAGGTAAGTCTAATGCTGAAGTTATGACGCTGTTCATTGACATATTTAATGCAAGTTCAATGCAACTGTGTGTTTTCTGCATGTTTAAATGGAAGCAGTGGTTAGTGATGTTGCCTCCTCTGCTGTGTTGCAGCTTCATCATCTTCATCATCATCATGCAAGTCCGTGTCAACAGCGCGGATGTGAAGTACACAGAGACGCACATCGAGTCGCGCTACTGTTACCACACGGCATCTGTGTGTGGAGACGGAGGCGCGCTCACTGTAAGTGTGTGTGTGTGTGTGTGTGTTTTATTCGCAGTCTGTGTGATTTATTAAAGTTGCATTGCATTTTCTTCCTCATTTGAGTCGCTGACATGCCACTGCTGTTAAACAACAGGGAACAGGCGTTCTCTTAAAGCTCACTCCATCATTTACTCATCCTCCTCCTGTCGTTCCAAACCGGTACGACTTCCTTCTGTTGAGCACGAAAGAAGATATCTTGAAGAATGTAGTAACCAAACTGTTGTTCGTCCCCATTTACTTTTTTCTTCTTCCATACTATGGAAGTCAGACTAACAACTGTTTTGTTAGTAAAAACGAAGGAATTCACTTTTTTTTTTTATTGTGCACAATTTAGTAAAACGAGGGATCGAATTATATTGTGCGCACAATTTAGTAAAACAAGGGATCGAATTATATTGTGCACACAATTTAGTAAAACAAGGGATCGAATTATATTGAGCGCACAATTTAGTAAAACGAGGGATCGAATTATATTGAGCGCACAATTTAGTAAAACGAGGGATCGAATTATATTGTGCGCACAATTTAGTAAAACAAGGGATCGAATTATATTGAGCGCACAATTTAGTAAAACGAGGGATCGAATTATATTGTGCGCACAATTTAGTAAAACGAGGGATCGAATTATATTGTGCGCACAATTTAGTAAAACGAGGGATCGAATTATATTGTGCGCACAATTTAGTAAAACGAGGGATCGAATTACATTGTGCGCACAATTTAGTAAAACGAGGGATCGAATTACATTGTGCGCACAATTTAGTAAAACGAGGGATCGAATTATATTGTGCGCACAAATTAGTAAAACGAGGGATCGAATTATATTGAGCGCACAATTTAGTAAAACGAGGGATCGAATTATATTGAGCGCACAATTTAGTAAAACGAGGGATCGAATTATATTGAGCGCACAATTTAGTAAAACGAGGGATCGAATTATATTGAGCGCACAATTTAGTAAAACGAGGGATCGAATTATATTGAGCGCACAATTTAGTAAAACGAGGGATCGAATTATATTGAGCGCACAATTTAGTAAAACGAGGGATCGAATTATATTGAGCGCACAATTTAGTAAAACGAGGGATCGAATTATATTGAGCGCACAATTTAGTAAAACGAGGGATCGAATTATATTGAGCGCACAATTTAGTAAAACGAGGGATCGAATTATATTGAGCGCACAATTTAGTAAAACGAGGGATCGAATTATATTGAGCGCACAATTTAGTAAAACGAGGGATCGAATTATATTGAGCGCACAATTTAGTAAAACGAGGGATCGAATTATATTGAGCGCACAATTTAGTAAAACGAGGGATCGAATTATATTGAGCGCACAATTTAGTAAAACGAGGGATCGAATTATATTGAGCGCACAATTTAGTAAAACGAGGGATCGAATTATATTGAGCGCACAATTTAGTAAAACGAGGGATCGAATTATATTGAGCGCACAATTTAGTAAAACGAGGGATCGAATTATATTGAGCGCACAATTTAGTAAAACGAGGGATCGAATTATATTGAGCGCACAATTTAGTAAAACGAGGGATCGAATTATATTGAGCGCACAATTTAGTAAAACGAGGGATCGAATTATATTGAGCGCACAATTTAGTAAAACGAGGGATCGAATTATATTGAGCGCACAATTTAGTAAAACGAGGGATCGAATTATATTGAGCGCACAATTTAGTAAAACGAGGGATCGAATTATATTGAGCGCACAATTTAGTAAAACGAGGGATCGAATTATATTGTGCGCACAATTTAGTAAAACGAGGGATCGAATTATATTGTGCGCACAATTTAGTAAAACGAGGGATCGAATTATATTGTGCGCACAATTTAGTAAAACGAGGGATCGAATTATATTGTGCGCACAATTTAGTAAAACGAGGGATCGAATTATATTGAGCGCACAATTTAGTTAAACGAGGGATCGAATTATATTGAGCGCACAATTTAGTTAAACGAGGGATCGAATTATATTGTGCGCACAATTTAGTAAAACGAGGGATCGAATTATATTGTGCGCACAATTTAGTTAAACGAGGGATCGAATTATATTGAGCGCACAATTTAGTTAAACGAGGGATCGAATTATATTGAGCGCACAATTTAGTTAAACGAGGGATCGAATTATATTGAGCGCACAATTTAGTAAAACGAGGGATCGAATTATATTGTGCGCACAATTTAGTAAAACGAGGAAAAAATTATATTGTGCGCACAATTTAGTAAAACGAGGGATCGAATTATATTGAGCGCACAATTTAGTAAAACGTGGGAACAAATTATATTGAGCGCACAATTTATTAAAACGTGGGAACAAATTATATTGTGTGCACAATTTAGTAAAACGTGGGAACAAATTATATTGAGCGCACAATTTAGTAAACGAGGGATCGAATTATATTGAGCGCACAATTTAGTTAAACGAGGGATCGAATTATATTGAGCGCACAATTTAGTAAACGAGGGATCGAATTATATTGAGCGCACAATTTAGTAAAACGAGGGATCGAATTATATTGTGCGCACAATTTAGTAAACGAGGGATCGAATTATATTGAGCGCACAATTTAGTTAAACGAGGGATCGAATTATATTGAGCGCACAATTTAGTAAACGAGGGATCGAATTATATTGAGCGCACAATTTAGTAAAACGAGGGATCGAATTATATTGTGCGCACAATTTAGTAAAACGAGGGATCGAATTAAATTGTGCACAATTTAGTAAAACGAGGAAAAAATTATATTGTGCGCACAATTTAGTAAAACGAGGGATCGAATTATATTGAGCGCACAATTTAGTAAAACGAGGGATCGAATTATATTGTGCACACAATTTAGTAAAACAAGGGATCGAATTATATTGAGCGCACAATTTAGTAAAACGAGGGATCGAATTATATTGAGCGCACAATTTAGTAAAACGAGGGATCGAATTATATTGTGCGCACAATTTAGTAAAACGAGGGATCGAATTATATTGAGCGCACAATTTAGTAAAACGAGGGATCGAATTATATTGAGCGCACAATTTAGTAAAACGAGGGATCGAATTATATTGTGCGCACAATTTAGTAAAACGAGGGATCGAATTATATTGAGCGCACAATTTAGTAAAACGAGGGATCGAATTATATTGTGCGCACAATTTAGTAAAACGAGGGATCGAATTATATTGTGCGCACAATTTAGTAAAACGAGGGATCGAATTATATTGTGCGCACAATTTAGTAAAACGAGGGATCGAATTATATTGTGCGCACAATTTAGTAAAACGAGGGATCGAATTATATTGTGCGCACAATTTAGTAAAACGAGGGATCGAATTATATTGAGCGCACAATTTAGTAAAACGAGGGATCGAATTATATTGAGCGCACAATTTAGTAAAACGAGGGATCGAATTACATTGTGCGCACAATTTAGTAAAACGAGGGATCGAATTACATTGTGCGCACAAATTAGTAAAACGAGGGATCGAATTATATTGAGCGCACAATTTAGTAAAACGAGGGATCGAATTATATTGAGCGCACAATTTAGTAAAACGAGGGATCGAATTATATTGAGCGCACAATTTAGTAAAACGAGGGATCGAATTATATTGAGCGCACAATTTAGTAAAACGAGGGATCGAATTATATTGAGCGCACAATTTAGTAAAACGAGGGATCGAATTATATTGAGCGCACAATTTAGTAAAACGAGGGATCGAATTATATTGAGCGCACAATTTAGTAAAACGAGGGATCGAATTATATTGAGCGCACAATTTAGTAAAACGAGGGATCGAATTATATTGAGCGCACAATTTAGTAAAACGAGGGATCGAATTATATTGTGCGCACAATTTAGTAAAACGAGGGATCGAATTATATTGAGCGCACAATTTAGTAAAACGAGGGATCGAATTATATTGAGCGCACAATTTAGTAAAACGAGGGATCGAATTATATTGAGCGCACAATTTAGTAAAACGAGGGATCGAATTATATTGAGCGCACAATTTAGTAAAACGAGGGATCGAATTATATTGAGCGCACAATTTAGTAAAACGAGGGATCGAATTATATTGAGCGCACAATTTAGTAAAACGAGGGATCGAATTATATTGAGCGCACAATTTAGTAAAACGAGGGATCGAATTATATTGAGCGCACAATTTAGTAAAACGAGGGATCGAATTATATTGAGCGCACAATTTAGTAAAACGAGGGATCGAATTATATTGAGCGCACAATTTAGTAAAACGAGGGATCGAATTATATTGAGCGCACAATTTAGTAAAACGAGGGATCGAATTATATTGAGCGCACAATTTAGTAAAACGAGGGATCGAATTATATTGAGCGCACAATTTAGTAAAACGAGGGATCGAATTATATTGAGCGCACAATTTAGTAAAACGAGGGATCGAATTATATTGAGCGCACAATTTAGTAAAACGAGGGATCGAATTATATTGAGCGCACAATTTAGTAAAACGAGGGATCGAATTATATTGAGCGCACAATTTAGTAAAACGAGGGATCGAATTATATTGTGCGCACAATTTAGTAAAACGAGGGATCGAATTATATTGTGCGCACAATTTAGTAAAACGAGGGATCGAATTATATTGTGCGCACAATTTAGTAAAACGAGGGATCGAATTATATTGTGCGCACAATTTAGTAAAACGAGGGATCGAATTATATTGAGCGCACAATTTAGTTAAACGAGGGATCGAATTATATTGAGCGCACAATTTAGTTAAACGAGGGATCGAATTATATTGTGCGCACAATTTAGTAAAACGAGGGATCGAATTATATTGTGCGCACAATTTAGTTAAACGAGGGATCGAATTATATTGAGCGCACAATTTAGTTAAACGAGGGATCGAATTATATTGAGCGCACAATTTAGTTAAACGAGGGATCGAATTATATTGAGCGCACAATTTAGTAAAACGAGGGATCGAATTATATTGTGCGCACAATTTAGTAAAACGAGGAAAAAATTATATTGTGCGCACAATTTAGTAAAACGAGGGATCGAATTATATTGAGCGCACAATTTAGTAAAACGTGGGAACAAATTATATTGAGCGCACAATTTATTAAAACGTGGGAACAAATTATATTGTGTGCACAATTTAGTAAAACGTGGGAACAAATTATATTGAGCGCACAATTTAGTAAACGAGGGATCGAATTATATTGAGCGCACAATTTAGTTAAACGAGGGATCGAATTATATTGAGCGCACAATTTAGTAAACGAGGGATCGAATTATATTGAGCGCACAATTTAGTAAAACGAGGGATCGAATTATATTGTGCGCACAATTTAGTAAACGAGGGATCGAATTATATTGAGCGCACAATTTAGTTAAACGAGGGATCGAATTATATTGAGCGCACAATTTAGTAAACGAGGGATCGAATTATATTGAGCGCACAATTTAGTAAAACGAGGGATCGAATTATATTGTGCGCACAATTTAGTAAAACGAGGGATCGAATTAAATTGTGCACAATTTAGTAAAACGAGGAAAAAATTATATTGTGCGCACAATTTAGTAAAACGAGGGATCGAATTATATTGAGCGCACAATTTAGTAAAACGAGGGATCGAATTATATTGTGCACACAATTTAGTAAAACAAGGGATCGAATTATATTGAGCGCACAATTTAGTAAAACGAGGGATCGAATTATATTGAGCGCACAATTTAGTAAAACGAGGGATCGAATTATATTGTGCGCACAATTTAGTAAAACAAGGGATCGAATTATATTGAGCGCACAATTTAGTAAAACGAGGGATCGAATTATATTGAGCGCACAATTTAGTAAAACGAGGGATCGAATTATATTGTGCGCACAATTTAGTAAAACGAGGGATCGAATTATATTGAGCGCACAATTTAGTAAAACGAGGGATCGAATTATATTGTGCGCACAATTTAGTAAAACGAGGGATCGAATTATATTGTGCGCACAATTTAGTAAAACGAGGGATCGAATTATATTGTGCGCACAATTTAGTAAAACGAGGGATCGAATTATATTGTGCGCACAATTTAGTAAAACGAGGGATCGAATTATATTGTGCGCACAATTTAGTAAAACGAGGGATCGAATTATATTGAGCGCACAATTTAGTAAAACGAGGGATCGAATTATATTGAGCGCACAATTTAGTAAAACGAGGGATCGAATTATATTGAGCGCACAATTTAGTAAAACGAGGGATCGAATTATATTGAGCGCACAATTTAGTAAAACGAGGGATCGAATTATATTGAGCGCACAATTTAGTAAAACGAGGGATCGAATTATATTGAGCGCACAATTTAGTAAAACGAGGGATCGAATTATATTGAGCGCACAATTTAGTAAAACGAGGGATCGAATTATATTGAGCGCACAATTTAGTAAAACGAGGGATCGAATTATATTGAGCGCACAATTTAGTAAAACGAGGGATCGAATTATATTGAGCGCACAATTTAGTAAAACGAGGGATCGAATTATATTGAGCGCACAATTTAGTAAAACGAGGGATCGAATTATATTGAGCGCACAATTTAGTAAAACGAGGGATCGAATTATATTGAGCGCACAATTTAGTAAAACGAGGGATCGAATTATATTGAGCGCACAATTTAGTAAAACGAGGGATCGAATTATATTGTGCGCACAATTTAGTAAAACGAGGGATCGAATTATATTGTGCGCACAATTTAGTAAAACGAGGGATCGAATTATATTGTGCGCACAATTTAGTAAAACGAGGGATCGAATTATATTGAGCGCACAATTTAGTTAAACGAGGGATCGAATTATATTGAGCGCACAATTTAGTTAAACGAGGGATCGAATTATATTGTGCGCACAATTTAGTAAAACGAGGGATCGAATTATATTGTGCGCACAATTTAGTAAAACGAGGGATCGAATTATATTGAGCGCACAATTTAGTTAAACGAGGGATCGAATTATATTGAGCGCACAATTTAGTTAAACGAGGGATCGAATTATATTGAGCGCACAATTTAGTAAAACGAGGGATCGAATTATATTGTGCGCACAATTTAGTAAAACGAGGGATCGAATTAAATTGTGCACAATTTAGTAAAACGAGGAAAAAATTATATTGTGCGCACAATTTAGTAAAACGAGGGATCGAATTATATTGAGCGCACAATTTAGTAAAACGTGGGAACAAATTATATTGAGCGCACAATTTAGTAAAACGTGGGAACAAATTATATTGTGTGCACAATTTAGTAAAACGTGGGAACAAATTATATTGAGCGCACAATTTAGTTAAACGAGGGATCGAATTATATTGAGCGCACAATTTAGTAAACGAGGGATCGAATTATATTGAGCGCACAATTTAGTTAAACGAGGGATCGAATTATATTGAGCGCACAATTTAGTAAAACAAGGGATCGAATTATATTGAGCGCACAATTTAGTTAAACGAGGGATCGAATTATATTGAGCGCACAATTTAGTAAAACGAGGGATCGAATTATATTGTGCGCACAATTTAATAAAACGAGGGAACAAATTATATTGTACGCACAATTTAGTAAAACGAGGGAACAAATTATATTGTACGCACAATTTAGTAAAACGAGGGAACAAATTATATTGTACGCACAATTTAGTAAAACGAGGGAACAAATTATATTGTGCGCACAATTTAGTAAAACGAGGGAACAAATTATATTGTGTGCACAATTTCGTACAATGAGGGAACAAATTATATTGTGCGCACAATTTAGTAAAACGAGGGAACAAATTATATTGTGTGCACAATTTCGTACGAGGGAACAAATTATATTGTGCGCACAATTTATTAAAATGAGGTATCGAATTATATTGTGCACACAATTTAGTAAAACGAGGGATCGAATTATATTGAGCACACAATTTCATAAAACGAGGGAACAAATTATATTGTGCGCACAATTTAGTAAAACGAAGTATCGAATTATATTGTGCACAATTTCGTACAATGAGGAAACAAATTATATTGTGTGCACAATTTAGTAAAACGAGGTATCGAATTAAATTGTGCACAATTTCGTACAATGAGGAAACAAATTATATTGTGCGCACAATTTAGTAAAACGAGGGAACAAATTATATTGTGCGCACAATTTAGTAAAACGAGGGAACAAATTATATTGTGTGCACAATTTCGTACAATGAGGAAACAAATTATATTGTGTGCACAATTTAGTAAAACGAGGGAACAAATTATATTGTGTGCACAATTTCGTACAATGAGGAAACAAATTATATTGTGTGCACAATTTAGTAAAACGAGGGAACAAATTATATTATGTGCACAATTTCGTACAATGAGGGAACAAATTATATTGTGCGCACAATTTAGTAAAACGAGGGAACAAATTATATTGTGTGCACAATTTCGTACAATGAGGAAACAAATTATATTGTGTGCACAATTTCGTACAATGAGGAAACAAATTATATTGTGCGCACAATTTAGTAAAATGAGGGAACAAATTATATTGTGCGCACAATTTAATAAAATGAGGGAACGAATTATATTGTGCACACAATTTCGTACAATAAGGGAACAAATTATATTGTGCACAAAATTTAATAAAACGAGGGAACAAATTATATTGTGCGCACAATTTAGTAAAATGAGGGAACATGATATTGTGCACACAATTTCGTACAATGAGGGAACAAATTATATTGTGCGCACAATTTAGTGTAACGAGGGAACAAATTATATTGTGCGCACAATTTAGTAAAATGAGGGAACGAATTATATTGTACACAATTTCGTACAATGAGGGAACAAATTATATTGTGCGCACAATTTAGTAAAACGAGGGAACAAATTATATTGTGTGCACAATTTAGTAAAACGAGGGAACAAATTATATTGTACGCACAATTTAGTAAAACGAGGGATCGAATTATATTGTACACAATTTAGTAAAACGAGGGAACAAATTATATTGAGCGCACAATTTAGTAAAACGAGGGAACAAATTATATTGAGCGCACAATTTAGTAAAACGAGGGAACAAATTATATTGTGCGCACAATTTACTAAAACGAGGGAACAAATTATATTGAGCGCACAATTTAGTAAAACGAGGGAACAAATTATATTGAGCGCACAATTTAGTAAAACGAGGGAACAAATTATATTGAGCGCACAATTTAGTAAAACGAGGGAACAAATTATATTGAGCGCACAATTTAGTAAAACGAGGGAACAAATTATATTGTGCGCACAATTTAGTAAAACGAGGGAACAAATTATATTGAGCGCACAATTTAGTAAAACGAGGGAACAAATTATATTGAGCGCACAATTTAGTAAAACGAGGGAACAAATTATATTGTGCGCAGAATTTAGTAAAACGAGGGAACAAATTATATTGTGTGCACAATTTAGTAAAACGAGGGATCTAATTATATTATGCGCACAATTTAGTAAAACGAGGGATCGAATTATATTGTGCGCACAATTTAGTAAAACGTGGGAACAAATTATATTGTGCGCACAATTTAGTAAAACGAGGGAACAAATTATATTGTGCACAATTTCGTACAATGAGGGAACAAATTATATTGTGCGCACAATTTAGTAAAACGAGGGAACAAATTATATTGTGCGCACAATTTCGTACAATGAGGTAACAAATTATATTGTGCGCACAATTTGGTACAATGAGGTAACAAATTATATTGTGTGCACAATTTAGTAAAACGAGGGAACAAATTATATTGTGCACAATTTCGTACAATGAGGGAACAAATTATATTGTGCGCACAATTTCATACAATGAGGTAACAAATTATATTGTGCGCACAATTTAGTAAAACGAGGGAACAAATTATATTGTGCACAATTTCGTACAATGAGGGAACAAATTATATTGTGCGCACAATTTCATACAATGAGGTAACAAATTATATTGTGCGCACAATTTAGTAAAACGAGGGAACAAATTATATTGTGTGCACAATTTCGTACAACGAGGGAACAAATTATATTGTGTGCACAATTTAATCAAATGAGGGAACGAATTATCTTGTACGCACAATTTAGTAAAATGAGGGAACATGATATTGTGCGAACAATTTAATAAAATGAGGGAACATGATATTGTGCGCACAATTTAGTAAAACGAGGGATCGAATTATATTGTGCGAACAATTTAATAAAATGAGGGAACATGATATTGTGCGCACAATTTCGTACAATGAGGGAACAAATTATATTGTGCGCACAATTTCGTACAATGAGGGAACAAATTATATTGTGCGCACAATTTAATAAAATGAGGGAACGAATTATCTTGTACGCACAATTTAGTAAAATGAGGGAACATGATATTGTGCGCACAATTTCGTACAATAAGGGAACAAATTATATTGTGCGCACAATTTAGTAAAACGAGGGAACAGATTATATTGTACGCACAATTTAGTAAAATGAGGGAACATGATATTGTGCACACAATTTCGTACAATGAGGGAACAAATTATATTGTGCGCACAATTTAGTAAAACGTGGGAACAAATTATATTGTGTGCACAATTTAGTAAAACGAGGGAACTAATTATATTGTACACAATTTCGTACAATGAGGAAACAAATTATATTGTACGCACAATTTAGTAAAATGAGGGAACAAATTATATTGTGCGCACAATTTAGTAAAATGAGGGAACAAATTATATTGTACGCACAATTTATTAAAACGAGGGATCGAATTATATTGTGCACACAATTTAGTAAAATGAGGGAACATGATATTGTGCACACAATTTCGTACAATGAGGGAACAAATTATATTGTGCGCACAATTTAGTAAAACGAGGGAACAAATTATATTGTGCGCACAATTTAGTAAAACGAGGGAACGAATTATATTGTACACAATTTCGTACAATGAGGGAACAAATTATATTGTACGCACAATTTAGTAAAACGAGGGAACAAATTATATTGTGCGCACAATTTAGTAAAACGAGGGAACAAATTATATTGTACACAATTTCGTACAATGAGGGAACAAATTATATTGTGTGCACAATTTCATAAAACGAGGGAACAAGTTATATTGAGCACACAATTTAGTAAAACGAGGGATCGAATTATATTGAGCGCACAATTTAGTAAAACGAGGGAACGAATTATATTGTACACAATTTCGTACAATGAGGGAAAAAATTATATTGTGCGCACAATTTAGTAAAACGAGGGAACAAATTATATTGTGCGCACAATTTAGTAAAACGAGGGAACGAATTATATTGTACACAATTTCGTACAATGAGGGAACAAATTATATTGTGCGCACAATTTAGTAAAACGAGGGAACAAATTATATTGTGCGCACAATTTAGTAAAACGAGGGAACGAATTATATTGTACACAATTTCGTACAATGAGGGAACAAATTATATTGTGCGCACAATTTAGTAAAACGAGGGAACAAATTATATTGTGCGCACAATTCAGTAAAACGAGGGAACAAATTATATTGTGCACACAATTTAGTAAAGTGAGGGAACAAATTATATTGTACACACTTTCATAAAATGAGGGAACAAGTTATATTGTACACACAATTTAGTTAAATAAGGGAACAAATTATATCGTATGCACAATTTCGTAAAACAAGGGAACAAATTATATTGTACGCACAATTTAGTAAAACGAGGGAACAAATTATATTGTACACACAATTTCATAAAATGAGGGAACAAGTTATATTGTACACACAATTTCATAAAATGAGGGAACAAGTTATATTGTACACACAATTTAGTTAAATGAGGGAACGAATTATATCGTATGCACAATTTCGTAAAACGAGGGAACAAATTATATTGTACGCACAATTTAGTAAAAAGATAAAACAAATTGTATCGTATGCACAATTTAGGAAAATAAGGGAACAAATTATATCGTACACACAATTTAGTAAAATGAGGGAACAAATTATATTGTGTGCACAATTTAGTAAAATGAGGGAACAAATTATATTGTACGCACAATTTAGTAAAACAAGGGAACAAAATATATTGTGCGCACAATTTAGTAAAACGAGGGAACGAATTATATCGTATACACAATTTCATAAAACAAGGGAACAAATTAAATTGTGCGCACAATTTCGTACAATGAAGGAACAAATTATATCGTACACAATTTTGTACAATGAGAGAACAAATTATATTTTGCGCACAATTTAGTAAAACGAGGGAACAAATTATATCGTAAACACAATTTAGTAAAATGAGGGAACAAATTATATCGTACACACAATTTAGTAAAATGAGGGAACTAATTATATCGTACACACAATTTTGTACAATGAGCGAACAAATTATATCGTACACACAATTTAGTAAAACGAGGGAACAAATTATATTGTGTGGACAATTTAATAAAATGAGGGAACGAATTATATTGGGAACTGATGAGTAACTATAAAGACTAACTAGAACGTATTGAGAAACCAAGGAGACAAACAAGTGGCGGGAAACTGAGAACAAAGGAGACTGTTATTTCAAACTAATGAGTGCAAACTCAAAGTCCATGAGAATGAAACTAAAGGGGGTCGCACACCGGACGCGAAGCTCAGCTACGACTCAGGAAGTTGTTCAAAAACCTGCCGCACCACAGAGTGCCATTTCAAGGTTTTATATTAAATTTATATTATATTTCCCTCAAATCGTCAATGTATATACTGATTTCACCCTGTGCTACAAGAACTCGCCTATCGTGCAGCTCTTCTGTCAGAAGTCGATTCAAAATTTGCGCGTATAGAATGTGCGCATCTGGTGTGAGATACCTGAGGCGCGGCGCTGGGCTTCGCGTCCGGTGTGCGACCCCCTTTACTGTACACAACTGTGATAAAACGCCTCCTCCTGGAAAGGTGCAACCTCGCGCCAACAGTCCAAATGAAGGAGGAGGCTGAGGTGGAGGACATATGGTAGGTGGAAGACAGAAACCCGGGAGAGGTGATGACAGAAGAAACCAGGGTGGTGCAGATGGTGGGAGGAGCCAGTGGAACCCCAGAGTCCAGCCAGGATGGAGACATTGAAGGAGGGAGGAGACATGGTGAGGACCTCCTTGAAGAGGCCATGGGGACGACTGATAATGACAGAGCCGATGGTGGTGGAGCCCTAGGCAGAGACAGACAACAGATGGAACCAAGCAACTCCGAAGGCTTCGGAAACTGCAATGGAGCTGCTGTGACGACCCCCCCCCAATGTGGAACCGGGGGGCCGAGGCGGAGCCAGAAAGAGCCATAGGTGTGGAGAGCCAGAGTGCAGCAGACAGTATAGGACGGGTGACATCTAACCTAGGCGTCTGGTGGAGCCGTAGGGCCGATAGTCCATGGTGGAGCCGAGGGAGAAACGAAGGGGAGGAGTAAGGGTAATGGGTTGAAGTGGAGTGACAGGATCAGGGGCCGGAGGCGGAGCGGGGGGATCCACATACTCGGGCGAAGCTTGTGGCCGTAAGACCCAAGGCTTAGCCATACTGAAAAGCGTCCGGGTAGACGAGGGGCTGCAGGGAACCAGCGAAGTCGGGGCTGAAGAACCAGCTGGATCTTTATGAGGAGACGGGACAGATGATTCCGAGCTGGATAGGACCAGCGATGATGAACAGACATTCATACTGGTATGGACTAGTGAAAGAGTTTGTGGGTGTGCAGGGTGGGACATTCTGCCTCCGTTTGCCAGTTGATAAGCCTCTCATCCATGTCCAGCGCCACCAACACTTCCTCTGGCACAGGTGTTGCCGGCTCTGGTCAGCCCGAACTTCACTGGAACTGATCCATCCAAACTACATCCACACACACTTCTACACATGATTCACTGTCATAGTTTAACACTGACAAACTGTGCTATAAATCCTGTGTATGTTGTTCAGGTGACGCCGTCCAGCACCGAGTTCACGTTCCGCACGGAGAGGATGGTGCCCAGGCTGGGCGTGATGCTGGTGGGATGGGGTGGAAATAACGGCACCACGGTCACAGCTGCTGTCCTGGCCAATAAACTGGGTCTGACCTGGGAAACCAAGACCGGTGTGAAGGTACAGAGTCTGAGATTTAGCTAACACTGCCAATGTTCTGAATTTGAAAGACACAGATTTACATTAGACATCAAGCAGAGACCCAATACAGTGTCCTTGAATTAAACATTAATGTTTAAAAATACCAATAACGGACCCACTTTATATTAGGTGGCCTTAACTACTATGTACTAACATTTTAATTAATCATTTGATACAATGCACTTATTGTGTACATACATGTTTTTACATTGTACTTACATTTTAAAAAATACCTGCATGTAATTACATCTGTTATTGATTTCTGTAGTTACATTTGTAATTACACAGTTGAAACTTCCCTTACACCTAACCCTACCCTTAAACTTACCCACACCACCACACCTGTCCCTAACTCTACCCTTGACTAGCATTAGCGTAGATGCCATTCTTCTGATGATGTCACGAGTACATCAGGTGTTATGGGAAGTGTTCCCGGTTCCGGCTGACCTAGTTAATGCAGCCTAACAATCAATTCATTGAGAAAGTGTTTTATGTGTATGCCACAGTAAAGAGATGTGTGTTTAGTCTAGATTTAAACTGACAGAGTGTGTGTGCTTCCCCAACAATGCTAGGAAGAGTTCCAGAGTTTAGGAGCTAAATAGGAAAAGGATCGAGCGCCTGCAGTTGATTTGGATATTCTCGGTATGATCAACTGGCCAGAGTTTAGAGAGCGCAGTAGACGTGATGGAGTATAATGTGTTAAGAGCTCGCTCAAGTACTGGAGATAAACCATTTAGTGCTTTGTAAGTAATAAGCAAGATGTTAAAATGTATGTGATGTTTAATAGGCAGCCAGTGCAGTGTTGACAGAAGCGGCTAATATGGTCACACTTCCTGGTTCTAGTAAGAACTGGAGCTGCTGCGTTTTGGACCAGCTGGAGTTTGTTTATTAGGCGAGCAGGGCAACCACCCAGTAGAGCATTACAATAATCTACAGCTCATGAACGCATCAACTCACTGTTCAGCGTTTGGCATTGAGAGCATGAGCCGTAATTTAGAGATATCTTTAAGATGGTAGAATGCAGTTTTACAGATGCTAGAAACGCGGCCTTCAAGGCAAATAAGGTGAAACCTAGCATGTTTGGTATCATTGGACTCGGCAAGGATTCAGGAATCTAAGAAGATGAAAATAAGTCAACCACATCCAAAGTTATAAGCATGTGAGTATTTGATTTTACCACTAGCTGGCACTGGCTCGAAACTTTGCAGGCTCCTTCAGGGCATCACTCCGATGACTCCTAACGAGTTCATAAAATACAGCATTTTACTACAAAATTCAAAATGGCCTACGCCCAAAAGGGACAAAAATTTGACTCGGCCACCCCGAATCTAACAAGACCACGTTCATGATTTTTAGACAAACCGTTCATTTCGTATCTCCGGACCAGTAGGTGGCGCTGTACTGAAATGCAGCATGTAGCCCCAGGTCATGCTTGTGATGATCTGAAGTTTGGTCAGAATACGATAAAGTGTTGCAAAGACACAGCGTTATGTTTATTTTCACAAGCGATACGTAAAATTCAAGTGCACGTTATTCAAAAACACTGAACTGACTGAATTCCATAACTTTTTGTTGCCATTGTCTGGAGATGATCTGGTTCAATTATCAGATAAACCGTCTAGGAGGAGTTCAAAAAAGTAGTTTTTTTGGCGGGAACATTGGCACTACCGAAAGATACGTAATAGGATGCAATCAAATCATCTTGAGCCACGGAATCAGAGGGAAAATTGTTTTTTCAAAGTCTCTAGCCCTTACAGTTCAAAAGTTATTAGAACAAACGTAAGCTCAACACTGGACAGCAGGTGGCGCTAGAGGGGTTGAGTTAGATTTGCTGTGGTGTCAGTTCAGACTGTCCTCTATCTGTGAGCCAAATATCACAACTTTTTACCGTACGGTTCTATGGGCTGCCATAGACTCAAGAGCGGAAGCAAAAGAAGAAAAAGAATAGCCAACAAATATAGCTGCAAGCAGCAACACCAGGGCAGAGCGAAACAGAAGCAAACAAGGAAGCTAGCAGCAGACCAACTGAAAAAATACATGTGTGTCAATTTTGGTGAAAATATCTAATTTCGTTTTGGAGTTATAGACATTTATATGAAAAAACCCGTAATAAATGACACCTGACTTTGATTGCATTTTACTCCCCCTTACTATCAATATTTTGACATTTGGGCATTAGCGTTTAGCTATTGACCTATGTTTCTGAACTTCTGACGCTGGTTTCGTCTCGATCGGACTAGCGGTTTCGAAGATATCAGCTAACTTTTTTTTAAGCGCTAAATTACAACGCTGCACAAACCATACGTCGAATCCTGGCAAATCTGGTATCGCTGGACTCTGCGAGGATTCAGGAGTCGAAAAAAGTTACTCCCATGAAAATAAGTCAACCAAAGTTATAAGCTTTTGAAAAAAAATTCTCCACTAGGTGGCGCTTTTTCGAAACTTCTCAGGCTCCTTCAGGGCATCGTGCTGATGACTCTGAGTTTCGTAACAATCCGTTCATGTGTTCATAAAATACAGCATTTTAGCTCATAATTCAAAATGGCAGACAGCCAAAATGACCGATTATGGTAAAATTGGATATCAGACGACTCGGCATGATGTCTTGAATCTAACGAGACCACACCATTTGGACAAATCGTTCAGAAGTTATAAGCAAAAATAGCCATTTTTCTTATCTCCGGACCAGTAGGTGGCGCTGCGCCGGAACGCGCCGGACCATGTTGCCTCAGTTCATGCTTATGATGACATGTACCAAGTTTGGTTTGAATATGATAAAGCGTTGCGGAGATACAGCCTTAAGTGTATTTTCACAACCACTACGTGAAATTTGTTTGCGTGTTAAGCGAAAACTCTTTGACGAATCGCAAATCGAATCATGACGGAAAAAGACGTCATTGGGTGCGATCGAATCGGCTTGAGCCAAGGAATCGAAAGAAAAATTTGTCTCTATCCCTCAGGGTTCAAAAGTTATTAGCATAAACATGAGTGAAAGTTTGGACAGGTGGTGGAGCTAGAGGGATTGAGTTAGAGACTCCAAAATTGGTGTGGTTAATGTTGGGCCAGACCTCTATCTGTGTGCCAAATTTCATAACTTTCCCACAAACGGTTCTATGGGCTGCCATAGACTCCAATGGCAGAATAAGAATAATAAGAAGAAATCTAACCTTCGGTGCTTGGCCCCTAAATATAATGCGTACTAATATTTTTTGCACATAAAGCAACACAACAGAAATAACCCTAACCCAAAAACATTACTCCAGTATTAGTATGGATGCACAACCTTTAACTTCAACAAAACACATGGGGAACAAGATCCCATTAGTTGACGTGAGTTACAGTAATCTTAGTGACTGGCTTGTTTTGTCCTGGTTTCAGAAAGCGAATTATTACGGCTCATTGCTGGAATCCTCCACGGTGTGTTTGGGATCCGGTCCGGACGGAGAGGTTTACGCTCCCTTCAGAGACCTGCTGCCGATGGTGCATCCCAATGACATCGTGTTTGACGGTAAATAGAGCGATAGAGAGAAAACATCCGATGAGCCGGTCTTGATCTCACACTCCTGTTATTGCACAATAATGATGCAGGCTGGGATATCTCGTCTCTGGATCTGGGCGGAGCCATGGAGCGCGCTCAGGTTCTGGACTGGAGCCTGCAGGAGAAGCTCCGCCCACTCATGAACCAGCTCAAGCCCAGACCCTCCGTCTACATCCCAGAGTTCATTGCTGCTAACCAGGAGCTCAGGGCTGACCACCTCATCAGAGGAACCAAAGCCGAGCAGGTGCACTGTCTACCGTTCACAGGGCCTTCGCTTATTACAGTAACACATTATAGTGAAGCGATGTCTAAGAGTTCGGCTGAGAAACGGATTGAGAATCTGCATTAACTGATGGAACCTTATTGAGAAGTGTTCATATATTTACTCTATATAATTTGCATTTTATTACCCACACATACACACACTTTCAAACTCACACACACACACACACACACACACACACACACACACACACACACTCACTCACTCACTCACTCACTCACACACTCACACACTCACACACTCACTCCCACTTACTCACACACACACACACTCACTCACTCACTCACTCACTCTCTCACTCACTCACTCACTCACTCACACACTCACTCACTCACTCACTCACTCACACACTCACACACTCACTCACACACTCACTCACTCACTCACTCACTCTCTCACACACTCTCACTCACTCACTCTCACTCACTCTCTCACACTCTCACACACACACACACACTCACACTCACTCACACACACACTCACTCACTCACTCACTCACTCACTCTCACTCTCTCACACACTCACTCACTCACTCACACTCACTCACTCACACACTCACTCACTCTCACTCTCTCACACACTCACTCACTCACTCACACTCACTCACTCACTCACTCTCACTCACTCTCTCACACACACACACACTCACTCTCACTCACTCACTCACTCACTCACTCACTCTCACTCTCTCACACACTCACTCACACTCACTCACTCACTCACACTCACTCACTCACTCACACACTCACTCACTCACTCACACTCACTCACTCACTCACTCACTCACTCTCTCACACACTCTCACTCACTCACTCTCACTCACTCTCTCACACTCTCACACACACACACACTCTCACTCACTCACACACTCACACACTCTCACTCACACTCTCACACACACACACTCACTCACTCACTCACACACTCACTCACTCACTCACTCACTCACACTCACTCACACTCACTCACTCTCTCACACACACACACACACACACACACACTCACTCACTCACTCACTCACTCTCACACACACACACACTCACTCTCACTCACACACACACTCACTCACTCACTCACTCACTCTCTCACACACTCTCACTCACACTCTCACACACACACACTCACTCACTCACTCACTCACACACTCACTCACTCACTCACTCACTCACTCACACTCACTCACACTCACTCACTCTCTCACACACACACACACACACACTCACTCACTCACTCACTCACTCACTCTCTCACACACACACACACACACACTCACTCTCACACACACACATTATCAAATGTTTTCCTGTAGCTGAAGATGTGTCTCTGTCCGTGTGTCAGGTGGCTCAGATCCGCAGGGACATCTGTGACTTCCGAGAGAAGAGCGGCGTGGATAAAGTCATCGTTCTCTGGACGGCGAACACGGAGAGATTCTGTGACGTCGCTGCAGGCGTCAACGACACCGCGGAGAATCTGCTGAACACCATCGAGGTCATTCCCTTCCTCTAACGCTGCACACTGAAGCTCTAGACCTCACACCAAACACATGAATGACGCTCTCGCTTCTGTCCGCTTTCTGTCCAGACGGGAGGGGACGTGTCTCCTTCCACCATGTTTGCGGTGGCCAGTATTCTGGAGGGCTGCGCGTACATTAACGGATCCCCGCAGAACACGTTTGTGCCCGGAGCCGTGGATCTGGCCATCCAGCGCGGAGTCTTCATCAGCGGAGATGACTTCAAATCCGGCCAGACCAAACTCAAGTCTGTTCTGGTGGACTTCCTGGTCAGTGCTGGAATCAAGGTAAGAGCACTACTCGTCTGCATTACACAGTGCTGATGTGTTTCTGGCTCTACTAGAGCAGCTTCTCCTGCCTGAATGTTGATTATTTCCTCATATTCAGCCAACCTCTATAGTGAGTTATAATCATCTTGGCAACAACGACGGGCTCAATCTGTCTGCGCCACAACAGTTTCGCTCTAAAGAGATCTCAAAGAGTAACGTGGTGGATGATATAGTGCGGTCCAACCCGATCCTGTACCGGCCCGGAGAGAAACCTGACCACTGTGTGAGTGTGGACACTTTCATCAAATAAATGCTGTTCTTTTGAACTTCATATTCATCAAAGAATCCTGAAAAATGCAGTTTATCATGGTTTAAACACAAATATGAACTGTTTTCAACACTGATAACTGATATAAACACAGCCTTGGTGAGCAGAAGAGACTCTTTCACAAGCTCAAAATATTAAAAAGATTGTTACAATGCAAATATAATGATCAAATGTGATTTTGTGTTTGTGTGAACAGGTGGTTATTAAATATGTGCCCTATGTGGGCGACAGCAAGCGAGCGATGGATGAGTACACGTCCGAGATCATGATGGGCGGAACCAACACGATCGCCATGCACAACACCTGCGAGGTCAGCCTGTGCACGTCATCACGCAGCTCAACTTGATCACGAAGCATGTCGAGCAGTTATCAGGGTCAAGGCCTTCACGCACAAATGCATAAAAAGTAGGGCTGTCAATAGATTAAAAATTTAATCGCAATTAATCGCACATTTGTTGTGTGATTAATCGTGCGCTTGCCGTGAAATTAAAGGGATAGTTGAACATTAGCCCATTATTTACTCTCCCTCAAGTCATCCGAGGTGTGTGTGTGACATTCTTCTTGTTATATTACAAAAGTCCAGGCTAATCCAAGCATTAGAATTGGATTCATAGTTGCTCTGTTTTTGAAGTCATAAAAAGTGCATCTGTCCGTCATATAACTGCTCCACGCGGCTCTGGGATGTTAATAAAGGCCTTCTGAAGCCAATCGACACGTTCGTGTTTGAAAAATATCCATATTTAAAACTTTATCAAGTAAACTTTCAGCCGACCCCTGTTCAATTGATGGAGAAAGTGTTGAAAGTTCCCCTGCGGATCGAAAGACTAACTCAGGTCCGCTCGTCATGACGTCACGAACACATCTTGAGTTTCACTTTCAACATTCAACACTTTTCCACAGAAGGCGGAGGCCGAAAGTTTCCTTGATTAAAGTTTTAAATATGAATATTTTTCTTACACAAACGCATCGATTGGCTTCAGAAGGCCTTTATTAACACCCCAGAGCCGCGTGGAGCAGTTATATGACAGACAGATGCACTTTTTATGGACTTCAAAAACAGAGCAACTATTAATCCAGTTCTAATGCTTGGATTAGCCTGGACTTTTGTAATATAACTCAGATTTTATTCGTTTTAAAGAAGAATGTCATACACACCTCGGATGAGTTGAGGGAGAGTAAATTATGGGCTAATTTTTATTTTTGGGTGAACTATCCCTTTAAGCATACGCCATGTATCTTTTTAAACACATTAATTTTGTCATAATTTGCTAAAAGTAAACAATCAGATTAAAGGGTGATTCTCACAAAACTGTATTTTCTGCAGCTTCAGGGATCACTGGAGACTCCAAAAGGACACCAAATATAAGGAGTCCAAATAATTCCATTATATAATACATTTATACACACCGAAGCACCCATGAAAAAAAAAACTTTACAGAATTCACAGTGTATAGTGTGTGTGTGTACAGAGCAACAACAACGAGATTGCTTTCATTTGAGACATTTTATGTCAAATGTAAATTTAAATGTCAAGCTGCGATACCAAACAGAACCACACGGAGACGCCAAAAACACTCCTAAATCAACCGCTTTGACGGCATTGCGCCAGTGTAGGAGTAACTGAGTAACTTGGTTTATTTCGAGTCAGAAGAAATAATTTTAACGTTAAGGAATTTAAATTAATCACGCGTTAAAGCGTTAACGTTGACAGCCTTAATAAAAAGTTTTACGTTTTATTTAGCAAGCATGTAACAACCATTTACAGCCAATACAGGCAGTTTACCGTAGCTTTTGAACAGTTATAGCGCCACCTATGGTCTGACGTCCATAAACGTTTCCATGCTTCTTTAGGATCACGGGACGCATGCGCTCACCCGATTTGAAGTTTTATGCAAATCATGCAGGAAGAGGTTCATTTCATGGGATTTGCCATCATTTTGACACGTTATAGCCCCACCTATGGTCCGAGGTCCATATAAGTGTGCATGCTTCTTTAGAATCAGTTTTCGTTTAGGAATGATAGGCTTTTTGATAGACTTGGCCACGCCTGTTTTTTAAATGACCCTGCTATAGCTGTCCAAAGGACAACAGTCAACATTTTTTGGATAACCATTGACCTATAGAGAGTCCCGAGAATTGTGCCACAGTGGTTTCATTGAGGTTTAGCCGAAAAACCAAGGACTAAAGTTGGTTTTTGAAACAATCTCCAATATTTAACGAACGATTCGACGGACAGCGGTGGTCCTAGAGTTGCTCAGCATGAGGAGTTCTACCATGTGGTATGAATGTCCTGTGCAAAAAGTCCCGAGAGGCCCTCCGTTAACCTTGTCTGGTAGCTGCTTAAACTTCATTGTCCCATGGTGGACATGTTTTTTGAGATGCATCAGTGTCCTCGTGGAAAATCATGGCATGTACAAAGACACCACATGCCGATCAATCGGACCAACGGTGAAGTGGTTAGCCATTTTCATGTTTTTTTTCCTGTTATAGCGCCACCAAGTGGCCAGTCGCCATGCCCATTTTCACACGACCACATAATGAGCTCTTACATAGACGCACCAAGTTTGGTGAAAATATCTCATTCCCCATTTTTAGTAAAAGTGGCTCCTCCCACTTCAACCGTTTTGGCGGCCCTTAGGGACCGTGAACCCGAATTTCAAAATTTTTTTGGTAACTATTGAAAATCAGACTCCAGAGAATCTTGCTGCACTGGTTCCGATCAGGTCAAAAACCTAGGACTAGTTTGCAAAAGTATTTGTTTTCAAAAAATCCCAAATACCCGAAAAATTGCCAGAAAGGAGTTATGAGCCATTTCGTACTTTTGAGCGCTGTAGCGCCCCCGTCTGGCCGATTTGGGCGAGCTTTGGTGTCGCTGTAGGCGGTGTGAGTACTACCAGCCCTCAAAGTTTCAAGTCTCTACGACTTACGGTTTGGCCTGCCCGCACACTTTTAGTGGAGAATGTAACAATTACAATAAGGTTTCTAATGAATTGAAATCACGAAACATTCAACATGCAAATATTACATAGATGGCATGACTGTTGATTTTGAATACAATGGTCTGCATGTAAAGTGCTTCAACCAGAATACCGAATGCATTCTTTGTGATGTCCAGGACTCTCTGCTGGCCAGTCCCATTATCTTGGATCTGGTGATCCTGACAGAACTGTGTCAGAGAATCACATTCTGCACTCGGGAGGATCCGGTTTTCCAGAGTTTCCACAGCGTCCTGTCTCTGCTCAGCTTCCTCTGCAAAGCCCCGCTCGTGCCACAGGGGGCGCCGGTGGTCAACGCGTTCTTCCGCCAGCGCGCGTGCATCGAGAACGTCATGAGGTGAGATGAACGTCTGGGCCGATTGAAGTCATGCTTCGTCTCTGACAGCGTTTGCATGAACTCGAGTGTTTGTGTGTTGGGCAGGGCGTGTCTCGGCCTCCCGCCTCAGAATCACATGCAGCTGGAGCACAAGATGGAGAAGAGCTTCATGCATTCAGCCGAAAAACTCATCCATCATCCTGTCCTGGTCAACGGGAAGATCGACCACATCAGCGCGTATCAGTCGGCCAAATACATGGAGATTAAGAGTCATGAGAAGATGCAGCACTCCGTCTCATAGACAGCGCATGAGAACAAACACAGACGTCAATTAGAATTATGCACTACAGTCCTTTACGAATGCATAACTGATTTATGGATATGCATTGGACTATGAAAATATGAATGGCTTCTGTTCTTGTTTAGTGAGTACTGTACTTCTGAATCCATGCTTTCCCAACCATGGAGTGTTTTCCAGGTTTTGTACTTTAATGCACTGAGAAAAAACCCACTAGTTCTTGAACAAAATGAAGAAAGAAAATATAATTCCTAAAAAAAAGTGAGAAATGTTGCATTTGGTGAAGTCTTTTCGCTTTTATACTAACATATGAATATTGTGCAAAACTATGAGTTCAAATAAATAAATTCAAATATAGTAATTCATTATTAAATGGATTAAAACATTTAAGAGTACATTAGGCCAGTGGTTCCCAACCACGGTCCTGGTGGACCCCCAACAGTGCACATTTTGCATGTCTCCTCAATCAAACACACCTGATTCAGGTCATCAGCTCATTAGTAGCTACTCCAAGACCTGATGTGGGTGTGTCAGACAAAGGACATATACAAAATGTGCACTGTTGGGGGTCCACCAGGACCGTGGTTGGGAACCACTGCATTAGGCTACCATGGTGAGTAGGAAAATATGTTGTATATAATTATAGATTCATAATAATAGTTTTTCAGAAATTGGGTGTTTATAAAAGACGCCTTTTAAATTTTAGACTGACGAGGATGATTCAATAATTGGCTACTAATATTTATATTTCTCACAGATATTTCAATCTAATAAAATGCCAAAAAAAGCCAGCGAGGGCAGTGTAAGACACTTTCTCCGACACGGCGATGAGACTGGTTTTGTTCGTGGTCCATAAATGACAGAATCAAACGACATCTCTCATTGCTTTTGTTCAGCCCGTGTTCTGCTGTACGTGATATTAGTCTGTTCTCAGCCATAAAAAATCAAGTTCTGAATTACAGTTTCATACTCTGTAATATTCTGTAACACTGTAAACAATAAACACTGGTGCATTGTATGTAGATGATTGTCGTATGCAAATAATCTGTGTTGTCAGTTCGTTTCTGGATCGGGATCACCGTGGCCCTCAGGGGGGTCAGGAATCTGAAATCAGATTAGATCACCGAATCCAATCCTAGTTTTAGTCTGGATCAAACCTTCAGTGTGTGTTGTTCAAAACTTGTCAGTAGGATTTGGATAACCAACAGGGGGTAAGATTTCAAGGTGGACTCCAGGAAGAAAATGTAGTGTAACTTTAAATACAACATTTGTATCATATAATACACATACACATATTTTATTTTGCTCTTGATTAGTTAGGCTACTTGTTAAAGTAATACATTAAAAGTAGACGTTAGGCTAAAAAAGATTTAGCCGCCATAAAATAATCCCCAAACAGCTGTAAATATCAAACAAATTTGAAGTGTTTAAGACTTTTTACTTCTTATCAATTATAAGAGATGAACCAGTCAAAAGTTCTTCACGAGTGAACGCAAGGTTTCTCGGGTGAACGCTACGCAAAACTTTTCTGAGAGAACGCAAAATGTTTTTCCCATCTCATATTTTTTCCGTCACATGTCCCTTTAGGGGCTCCGTAGAGCACTAGTAATCTGTGAGGTGTGTGGATCAGGGGGATACAATCCAATTTTGCTTTGAAAAACCGGCACAAAGGTAAGATGGATGACCTGATCCTGGATAGCAAAACATGAAATTTCCAAATCCAGACCATTCTGGTCCAGATTAAATGTTTTGAACATCTGGCCCCTGGAGAAGATGCCCAATCCTGTTTCTGGAGATCTACCTCAGATCCACCCCTGGTCAAGCACACCTGTCTGAAGATCTTCATTATCTGATCAGGTGTGTTTGATCAGGTGGATCTGAGGTAGATCTCCAGGAACAGGATTGGGCTTCTAACAAAGAAGGGAAAGGTTCACCTAAGATACAAGTTAAGTTTGGGGTGATGGAGGGATGCTGGAACAGATGAGATGGGCTCGCTCCTCCCTAATTACGTTTAGGAACTTCACGTACAGACAGTGGATAGGATGAATGAAGATCAGGGTTTATTTCCCCTTAACAAATGAAGAATGGGGACATTAGTGCACACTTTGGTGCTAATGAAAGTGACTACTAACCCACAAAAGGACTGAGTTTGCAGGTGTGGCCATAGACAGCTGTTCTCTCCTGATTCTTCCTGACTGATTTGTGTTTAGTTTTGTGTTGGATTCAGACACTGATGTTGTCCAGCAGAGGGAGCCACAGGATAGCAAATCAGACTAAATTGTTCAATGCATTGACTTGTTGTAACAAATTGTCTAATAAAGCCCAAAATAATGAGTTTGCAAATACTTATATAGCATTCATTTTTTTATCTTAATTTTAATGATATTGACAACATATTTTTCAAGTTGCAGTCATGACCGAATGCCCAAATTGAAGAAGAGACACTATATTATTTGTCTATTTTAATAAAGTATAATAAAACTTCCATAAAAAGACACTTAAAGACTCATATTTTATATTTCATCCATCAGGCATATCATTTTGACCTAATATTGTGTTGGTCTTTTGCTGACCCGTCGAGGCATGGACTCCTCTAGACCCCTGAAAGTGTGCTGTGGTATCTGGCACCAAGATGTTAGTAGCAGATCCTTTAAGTCCTCCATGGATGGGTCTTGTTTATTCAGCTCATCCCACAGATGCTCGACTGGATTGAGATCTGGGGAATCTGGAGGCCGAGTCAACGCCTCAAACTCGTTGTTGTGCTCCTCAAAGCATTCCTGAAGCATTCGCATTCCTAGCCTGTCTATGGTCCCCAAGTGGCTAGAAATGTTGATGGGTGTAAACCGAGTTCTGGCTGTCCTGCTCTGCCTTTGAGAAAAGGAGAGCTCAGACGAGCTGATCTGGAATCTTCCCTGTGTGTCGTCATACGGGGAACGTTCACCTCCCCTTCCTCTGCTTCGCCCGCCCAGAGAATTTGGTAACGTGGACCCACAGAATAATGCCTGATCTGTGATCAGTGATATCTGATGTGTAGCTAATCATTCAAGTTCACACTCACTTTCTTTCTAAATGGTTTAATACTATCAGTCCCGCCGCTGGCCGTCTCGATGCCCTAAGCGTAATGCATCCGTGAATCAAGCCAGTGACTAAACCAGGGTTATTCTAATCTTGCACTAGAGGGCCAATGCACTGCGGAGTTTAGCTCCAACCCTAATCAAACACACCTGAACATGCTAATCAATGTCTTCAGGTTCAATAGAAAATCACAGGTAGGTGAGTTTGATCATGGTTGGAGCTAAACTCTGCAGCGCATTGGACCTCCAGGGCAAGATTTGAATAACCCTGGACTAAACCATCAACTTCTCATCGTTTCTGTTAGTAGCATGAAACAAATCTGTTATTTCAATGATTACAGAGAGCAATCAAAGAACACTCTCTTTATAATGTTCGGATCTGTCAATGATTGATATAAGTATGAAATTCGTTTTATATGGAAAAATGAGCAACCTTGAGGGCTGATTCCATGGGTCTCATTGTAATCTATTTAGTTATGTCCAAGGTGGTCTGTATAAGGTGGGCAATATTGAGGGTAATGATCCAATAGTGATTACGTCACATGAGGTGGCCAAAGCTTTAAGCAAACTATATGACAAAAAAGTATTCTTATTCTTAAATATGGAAGTAAGAGGTTAGCCCCCTTTTTATCTGTCTGTTTTACTGGTTTTATGTTTCATGTTTAGTTACCAGATTCAATGTTGTCTGTCTTGTCAGTGCCAGTTATTAAGGACAAAGCTGGAATGAATTAGAAAGCATTAGAACAAAGATGCTGCCTTGGCTGGATCGCGAGTCTATGGTCTCTCCTTTCTCCTCCTTATTGGTGTCTTTTGTAGCAGTGGTCAATCAGCTAACTCATGATAAACAGGTGTGTCAACCTAAGAGAAAAAAAGAGAATGCACGCTCATAGAGATTAGCCAAAGTAAACAAGGGAGGGACTACAAAAAGGATAAACATTAAACTGACTGAACCATTGACCGTAACACGCCCCCCTAAAGAAACTACGTTCTGAGTAGAGCGCACGTAAAAGCCACAACAGTTAAACAATTACATAAAACACATAAATATTACCCCCGAGATAGAGCATCTACAACAATATTATCACTCTGCCATTTTTAGGCTTAATCTCTAGATTGTATTTCTGGTTATGATTATACATACGTGACAAGAAAACCAACAGATTGTGGTCAGTAAAAACCACGACAGGTACGGAGCCCTCAGCCAAGATTGCCTCCACGCCTGAGCCCTCAGCCAAGATGAGCTCCACGCCTGAGCCCTCAGCCAAGATGAGCTCCACGCCTGAGCCCTCAGCCAAGATGGTCGCCACACGCCTGAGCCCACAGCCAAGATGGTCGCCACGCCTGAGCCCTCAGCCAAGATGGTCGCCACGCCTGAGCCCTCAGCCAAGATGGTCGCCACGCCTGAGCCCTCAGCCAAGATGAGCTCCATGCCTGAGCCCTCAGCCAAGATGGTTGCCACACGCCTGAGCCCTCAACCAAGATGGTCGCCACGCCTGAGCCCTCAGCCAAGATGGTCGCCACGCCTGAGCCCTCAGCCAAAATGGTTGCCACACGCCTGAGCCCTCAGCCAAGATGGTTGCCACACGCCTGAGCCCTCAGCCAAGATGGTCGCCACGCCTGAGCCCTCAGCCAAGATGGTCGCCACGCCTGAGCCCTCAGCCAAGATGGTCGCCACACGCCTGAGCCCTCAGCCAAGATGGTCGCCACACGCCTGAGCCCTCAGCCAAGATGGCCTCCACGCCTGAGCCCTCAGCCAAGATGGCTTCCACGCCTGAGTCCTCAGCCAAGATGTCCTCAACGCCTGTGCCCTCAGTCAAGATGGCCTCCACGCCTGAGCCCTCAGCCAAGATGGCCTCCACGCCTGAGCCCTCAGCCAAGATGGCCTCCACGCCTGAGCCCTCAGCCAAGATGGCCTCCACGCCTGAGCCCTCAGTCAAGATGGCCTCCACGCCTGAGCCCTCAGCCAAGATGAGCTCCACGCCTGAGCCCTCAGCCAAGATTGCCTCCACGCCTGAGCCCTTAGCCAAGATGGCCTCCACACCTGAGCCCTCAGCCAAGATGGTTGCCACACGCCTGAGCCCTCAGCCAAGATGGTTGCCACACGCCTGAGCCCTCAGCCAAGATGGTCGCCACACGCCTGAGCCCTCAGCCAAGATGGCCGCCATGCCTGAGCCCTCAGCCAAGATGGCCGCCATTCCTGAGCCCTCAGCCAAGATGGTCGCCACACGCCTGAGCCCTCAGCCAAGGTGGTTGCCACACACCTGAGCCCTCAGCCAAGATGGCCTCCACGCCTGAGCCCTCAGCCAAGATGACCTCCACGCCTGAGCCCTCAGCCAAGATGACCTCCACGCCTGAGCCCTCATCCAAGATGGCCTCCACGCCTGAGCCCTCAGCCAAGATGGTTGCCACACGGCTGAGCCCTCAGCCAAGATGGCCTCCACGCCTGAGCCCTCAGCCAAGATGGCCTCCACGCCTGAGCCCTCAGCCAAGATGGTCGCCACACGCCTGAGCCCTCAGCCAAGATGGTTGCCACACGCCTGAGCTCACAGCCAAGATGGTCGCCACATGCCAGAGCCCTCAACCAAGATGGCCTCCACGCCTGAGCCCTCAGCTAAGATTGCCTCCACGCCTGAGCACTCAGCCAAGATTGCCTCCACGCCTGTGCCCTCAGCCAAGATGGCCAACGAGCCAGGGTCTTCAGCCAAGATGACTGCCAAGCCAGGGTTTTCAGCCAAGATGACCGCCGATCCAGAGCCTCCAGCCGTCATGGTCGCCATGCCAGAGCCTCGCCATGTTACGGCCGGCACTCCAGAGTCTTGTCACACCACGGCTGCCATCCAAGTTTCCCCTAGAGAATTTTTGGAGAGGGACTATAGAGATCAAGCTCCATTGGATGCAGAGCTAAAACTTCCTATTTACAATAGTTAATATTAACTGTTTTATTTATTTTATTATAGTTTTTGCGGTCCCTATCCTAATAATCAAACTAAATCATAATAAGTATAATAATGATAGTAATAACCCAATAATAATAATAACCCAACAATTTTAGTTGAAAATGGTGTTGTGTAAGCGGCCACAAAGTAAATAACAAAATAAATGAATCAATCAAAAACGTACTTTAGCTTTCTTTCTAGAGCTGAAATACAGACAAAACAATATATCTTCATTAATCTCCTTTTATCAGTTTAAAAGCTGCATTGAAACAATCTTTATTGTAAAAAGAACTCTATAAAAAACTTTTGGTGCTGCAGTGCTTTGTAGTCACTTCATTTTCTCAGGAAAACCTCCAGAAACCTCCACTTCACATTGTCTAACTTGTGCCAGATCACGATTGTTTGGTGTATTATAGGCTACATGACAAACGATCACTGATGAATTATGTAATATATAATATATTGACCTTTAATTAAATAGACACAACGTTGATTATTGACAAGAAAAAGTTTTACAAAATGTTTGGTTTATTTTTTCCTTCAGTCGACCCGTAGGCACTCAATGAAAGAGCCATGGCATGCAAAACGCACGCAACCCATAGCAACGGCTCAGGCTGACAGTGTAAAAAAAATATTCTTTTAAGACCCCAATATTATCATTGCTATTTGTCTGAAAGGAGCACCTTTGTTTCATTTTGAAAAAAGTGGCACCCAAAGCCATACAAACTCTTATGGCATAAAGGCTATTACATGCACTGCGTTTAAACACAAAAATGCATTTCTTTTTTCATTACACATTAAATAAACATCCTTTTGTGAACAAAGGAGATCTAATGCGTCAACATGTAATTCAAGATCAGTTTCGTTTCCGTGATTCCTGCCCATCATAAACCTGTCCAACAACAGCACAAGAAACACACACACACACACACACACACACACACACACACACACACACACACACACACACACACACACACACACACACACACACACACACACACACACACACACACACACACACACACACACCCACCCCCAAGCAGAAAACATGTCCAGCGGAGGTAAAGATAATTTATTAATTACAGATGCACTACATTACCCAGGTAAAAAATAGTATGTTTTCAGTGTAATATATATACTATGCATAATACATTTAATATTGCGTCTTTTTCACCTGGGTGTCCTTGTATTAGACGTGTTTGTTTTGATAATTGTCTATGGTATTGTTTGCTTTATGCTGTAGATGTATTAATCGTTCACAATACACTATTGTTAAATCACGATTGCAGGAAATTATTATTATTAGTGTAGGCTACCCAGCAAGACAAATGTTTTAAGAACGTTTTGCTAATATGAAAACGCTATTTCTGCATGTTCTGAATGTTTTAAAAAAACAATGAACGTTTTTCAATTGCTATCATTGCTATTATGGGAACGCTACTTTTGAATGTTCTGAACGTCCTGAAACAATAACATTTAAAAATGTAAGAGGAGTATGCAGTTAAATCATTTCAGGGAAAAGTAAATTATTGTTTTTGTGATTATGTTTTGAGAACATTATTAAAGACCATAACTTTGAATGAACGTTCTGTTAACCTTAATGTAAACAAATCAATTCCAGCACAGGATATCTGGTGAAAATACTTTAATACATTCAGTCTCCATGTGGTGAAGAAAACATTAAAAAGCGGCACTGCATCGGTTAAAACCTGGAAATAAAAATAAAAACATTAATGACAAAGATCCCCTGCATAGATTTTGCTTTATAGTTTATTTTGTGGTATGTAAATGTCAGACATGGTGAGGCAAATAATGCAAAATATCCAATTGCGAGTGAACCACAGTGTATTAGAATGACTGTGCTAACAAAAGCAGAAGAAACAGGAAGTCCAGAGACACCAAATATGTGTACAGGTGTCCAAACAGGCAGATGCGCGCTAACGAGTCTTCTCATTTGATTTAAAAGACCGAAGAGAAGGTTCTGAAGAGAGAAGTCTGAAGGGAGTATGCTGATCTACAGGAGCTAAAGCTTTATCATGGCCGGTTCCGCATTTACTTTCAAATGTCGGTGGGACAGTTTGAGGAGCAGCGCATCTGATCACACACACACACACACACACACACACACACACACACACACACACACACACACACACACACACACACACACACACACACTTCAGGAACGGGTCGATCCGGAGATGCTGATTCCAGTTCGGTCACAATGTAAACATTTAAGTGCCACAGTCATACTGACGGAAACACATTCACTTTCTATAGTCGCGGACACAATAGAAAAAATCAACGTATTGATTATAATATCGTAATCTGTAGCCTGCAGTGGGCCAACACCGCTGCATCTGTAACTACAGCAATCTCGTGAGAAATGCGATACCTGGCAAAGGTTAATGTTGATTGAATGGCTATGACATCAACTGGACATTTCGACACCTTTGTTTCCTTGTATGTGATTGGTTGAAGCCTTTTCTGTCGCTGCGAGTGTTTAAAAAAAAGCGTTGTTTTTTCGCCACAGCACATTTGCGTTCGGTGTGGAAGCTCTCAGCTGATCAAAAAATAAAACCATTGGGCGAATTATTCGCGCGTCAAAATCGCGTCCAGTGTGAAAGGACCTTTAGGCAGTGTAACCGTTTAATGATCTACAGCCAAATAGAGAGCGCTTTGGTGAAAACTAAACAAATATTTAATTACTACATTAGTACGTTCTCTCTAGAAATGACGGAAATTTAGAGAAAAAAATGTTGGTAAAAAACGTACATTAAAGCCCCGGGTATACTTCACTTTCCGCGCCCGGACGCGTCACGCATGCAGCCCTGTCCGTGCATCTTTCAAAGTATACTACACCCCGGATGCGCGCGGATGATCGCGTTCGACACATGCACAGTACATTTTTTTTCTATGCTGTACCAGACATCGGAGGGCAGAGCTGAGTCCTGTCATCAACTGGACATTCGCTGGGCATGATCGGAGAACTGTAGTGCAGTTACTGTGCGCATTGCCACCTAGTTCTGTACTGCTGGCGCATGCGCTGTTGCACGCGAGCCCTCCGCATAACGAAGATTACGTCATGCGGACGGTGCACGAACGCGGACGGCCGAAGTATACCCAGGGCTTTACACACAAACTGACAAGCAAACGCACTTTCGACGTCATTTCGAACAAATCTTTAATATGAGATTCAGAGAGAGAGCGATTCGTTCATTTTGTGTTTACAGCGCATGCGCGACATCCCATATGTTCTGTACAGGATCATCTCTCGAGTCTTCGGGTTCGATAGCCTGACCAGCCAGAGCCAAGTCAAGATGTTGGGTCTGGGAACTCACCATTGGGTCAGGGCTCAATCCGAGGAGCGGGACAAACAGTTACCTTTCAAATTCCCTCGCAATTGGATAGCGCCACAACCAACCAGAGAGCAACGTGAATCGGAGCTAGTTGAGAGATTAAACTTTTGCTGTATCCGGTCCGCCAGCTATCTTAAGAATGACTTCAGTGCTGTTCTTTGTTCTTTCCTCAAAGAAAAGCTGAACTCAAGTCTTCCAGAGTTTCAGCTTCTGTGTTTACGAGTAGCACGCAGCACCTCCGCAACTCTGCCGCCATTATGTTAAGCCCGCCCACCGACTCTATACACGATGTGATTGGCCTGACCAGAGTTTGGTTTTTCCAGCTCGCAGGTCTACCAAGAGTTGCTAGACTACACTCGCGGCAAATTAGATTAGGGTGCGTCTAGATTTCTAGGCTACAGGTTTGAGTCATTCGTTCATCAAGTCCCCATAGGCTGAATGCAGAAACAGAAATGGTTAGTTCATCTCTCGAGTCTTCAGGTCTGATCACTTTCCAGGGAACAGACGTGATTAAATGTGAAGTGAAAAGAAAGAACGATTTGGATCGGGAGGTGAGGTGAACTAAGATCCAGCTAAGCAATTAATTAATAATTTATTTCTCAAAGTTTGGCCATGGCTGCATTAGCTTATAGTTTTTTTATTTATTCCAAAAGTACTAAATGTGTTGAAATGACTTGGAAAAAAAGATATTCAAAGATCAGAGTCAGTAAAATGCTCCGAACTTCCCACTACTCAAAGCCAAAGCGTCTCGATCGCCCCCTGGTGGCTGGTCCCAGTATAGCTCATAAACCGCCTCTCCGTGTATGTCAAACTAAACAATCAAATTACACTTCAAATACATTTTTTTTCAAAGATGGTTTCTGTAAGTTCAAGTGTTCGTTTTTTAAAGGTGCAATGTGCTCCTACGTACTTCCGCTCAATTTTCATTTTCTTCCAGTACTCCGTCTGGGATTGCGGTATATTCTCTGTTTTTTTCCGGTCAAATTTGAACCGGTCCAATCAGCGAACAGAGGGAGTGGCTGAGAACAATGACGTTGATGTTGTGCGCTAGTTTGAGATGACACACATCACGACCAAACGTTAGCGATTGGTTATGGCAGATCCAATAGTTTTAAACTACCCGCCTCCAAGGAAGTTAACGCTCATCAATGGAGAGTGGCCAGACTCGCTGTACCAAGGAAATGGACAAAGAACACAGCATTGTTTTGGATATTCGGCAAGTTCAGTCGCAAAATAGGCATGTGTGATAAAAGCCGACCAATCAGGTTGTGAACGTATCCCTATGACTTTAGGTTCGGTGTAAAACATTTTTACTGTGTGTACTTTCATTTGATAGTCACTTTTTCCTCAGGAGCAAAGATGCCACACAGCGATCAGGGGAAGAGTTCCAGCAGGAAGAGACCCGCTCAAACCTCCCACGGTTCATTTGGCAGCGATCAGATTACAGTAAACCCAGCGGCGAGTGAACTGCGTCTGGTTCTGCTGGGGAAGACCGGGGCAGGGAAGAGCTTGACAGGAAACACAATCCTGGGAAACCAGCGCTTTGATGATGGATTGAGCATGAGCTCGGTCACTAAAGAGTGCAAGAGAGAGTGTGCAACGGTGGAGGAGCGAGAGCTGGTTCTTGTGGACACGCCTGGGTTTTTTGACACAGAATTAACAGGTGAAGAATTAAAACAAGAAGTAATACATTGCCTGGCTTTGTGTTCTCCGGGTCCTCATGCGTTCCTGCTCGTCATTCCGATAGAGCGATACACAGAGGAGCAGCAGCGCACCGTGGAGAAGATTCTGGAGATGTATCGAGAGGACATCACTCATCACACCATCCTCATATTCTCCCACGCGGACAGACTCAGAGGAGAATCCATTGAAGAGTTTATTTCAAGACAACATCAGAAAGTCCAGGAGCTCGTGGAGAGATTTGGGAGGCGTTTTGTGGCTTTTGACAACACAAACCCTACAAACCCAGATCAGGTGCGTCGACTCCTGCAGGAAGTGGATGAGCTGCTCGCTCGGAATGAGAACCACCACTTCACCAGTCCAGTCACTGAAGTCATACAGGAAGCACAGAAGATAATAGATGGGAAAATGGATGAAAGAATGAAGAAAATCAAGAAGGAGGTGAGGAAACTGGCTGATGAACGATGGCATTCGTTTCTTGCGTCCATCAATGCAGAGAGGAAAGACACAGAGAGAAAAATTAAACACATACAAAGCCGGATTGATCAAATAAAGACGGATATAAAGATGGAAAAGCGGAATGTGCGACTGATCCCAGCACGACTGGAACGGTTCAGAGCATCTCTAAAGAGAGAGAAAGAGAACATGAGAAGACTGGAGGAGGAGAGAATGGAAAGAGAAGAAGAAGGAAAAAAGGACCTGGACATTTGGATTCAAGAAGAGGAGCAGAGGAGACTGAGTGAAGAAAGGCAGAGCTATGAGCTTTTCTCAGATAACAAAAAGGAATGGCTGATTAAGCTGTCCTGGTTTCTTCTGGGGGTCGGAGTTCGGGTTGCACCTGCGCTCCTATCGGTTCTGTTCCCTGCAGCTCCAGCTGTGGAAGTCGGATTGTCTTTCGAGTATTTGGCCAGCTTGCTCGGCTTTGGAGCTGCCGAAAGCGGGAGTGTTTTTGGGACGGTCGCTGGAGTTTCAATGAAAGCTGCAACCGCAAAGCTGGCAACACTGACACAGTGCTGCATTCAGTGATCCGTTTCTGATTGACCTCCTGCATGAGTTCACAAATCAAGCTTTATTACAGACTGTTAAGACTTTATCTGCAGCCTTGTGTACTTTTCCCATTCATTTCCTCCCCAAGGATTTTGAAGAATTCTTGGCTAACATTTTACAATAAAGTTTAATTTGAGTTTCAATCAGTTTTAGTTAGCAATGTTAATTTCAACATTTACTAATACATTTTTAAAATCTAAAGTTGTGTTTGGTAGCATTAGTTAATACATTGTGAACTTTTTGGTTTCGGTTTCCCTCTGTTCCCAGTGGCCTGTGTTCATAGTTTCCTTCCTTAATTAATCCCACACCTGTTCTGGTTTACCTTGATTACTACTCCTTGTGTATTTAAGCCCTTAGTTCTCCCCAGTGTTTTGTCTTGCATTAATGTTGCATATTCGGTTAGTGTCTATCATTCTTGTTCCTGTATTCACCTGAGTGTGTTTAATAAAGTCTATATATTGAATTCTCTATTGTCGTGTTTACTGACCAGCTATTCGTAACAGAATGCAAGACCTAGAGTAGATTTTTTTGGTGCCATTTTTCGTTCTTTTTTCTTTCCCCCATCACTAATGGTTTCCCCCAGCTCAAAGTCTCCATGTCCCCGCTGGTTCCCCCCAGCTCAAAGTCTCCATGTCCCCGCTGGTTCCCCCCAGCTCAAAGTCTCCATGTCCCCGCTGGTTCCCCCCAGCTCAAAGTCTCCATGTCCCCGCTGGTTCCCCCCAGCTCAAAGTCTCCATGACCCCTTTGGTTCCCCCCAGCTCAAAGTCTCCATGTCCCCTTTGGTTCCCCCCAGCTCAAAGTCTCCATGTCCCCACTGGTTCCCCCCAGCTCAAAGTCTCCATGACCCCGTTGGTTCCCCCCAGCTAAAAGTCTCCATGACCCCTTTGGTTCCCCCCAGCTCAAAGTCTCCATGACCCCGCTGGTTCCCCTCAGCTCAAAGTCTCCATGTCCCCGCTGGTTCCCCCCAGCTCAAAGTCTCCATGTCCCCGCTGGTTCCCCCCAGCTCAAAGTCTCCATGTCCCCGCTGGTTCCCCCCAGCTCAAAGTCTCCATGTCCCCGCTGGTTCCCCCCAGCTCAAAGTCTCCATGTCCCCGCTGGTTCCCCCCAGCTCAAAGTCTCCATGTCCCCTTTGGTTCCCCCCAGCTCAAAGTCTCCATGTCCCCGCTGGTTCCCCCCAGCTCAAAGTCTCCATGACCCCTTTGGTTCCCCCCAGCTCAAAGTCTCCATGTCCCCTTTGGTTCCCCCCAGCTCAAAGTCTCCATGTCCCCACTGGTTCCCCCCAGCTCAAAGTCTCCATGACCCCGTTGGTTCCCCCCAGCTCAAAGTCTCCATGACCCCTTTGGTTCCCCCCAGCTCAAAGTCTCCATGTCCCCTTTGGTTCCCCCCAGCTCAAAGTCTCCATGTCCCCACTGGTTCCCCCCAGCTCAAAGTCTCCATGACCCCGTTGGTTCCCCCCAGCTCAAAGTCTCCATGACCCCTTTGGTTCCCCCCAGCTCAAAGTCTCCATGTCCCCGCTGGTTCCCCCCAGCTCAAAGTCTCCATGTCCCCTTTGGTTCCCCCCAGCTCAAAGTCTCCATGTCCCCTTTGGTTCCCCCCAGCTCAAAGTCTCCATGTCCCCACTGGTTCCCCCCAGCTCAAAGTCTCCATGTCCCCTTTGGTTCCCCCCAGCTCAAAGTCTCCATGTCCCCTTTGGTTCTCACCGCTCAAAGTCTCCATGTCCCCGCTGGTTCCCCCCAGCTCAAAGTCTCCATGTCCCCTTTGGTTCCCCCCAGCTCAAAGTCTACATGTCCCCACTGGTTCCCCCCAGCTCAAAGTCTCCATGTCCCCTTTGGTTCCCCCCAGCTCAAAGTCTCCATGTCCCCTTTGGTTCCCACCGCTCAAAGTCTCCATGTCCCCGCTGGTTCCCCCCAGCTCAAAGTCTCCATGTCCCCTTTGGTTCCCCCCAGCTCAAAGTCTCCATGTCCCCACTGGTTCCCCCCAGCTCAAAGTTTCCATGACCCCGTTGGTTCCCCCCAGCTCAAAGTCTCCATGACCCCTTTGGTTCCCCCCAGCTCAAAGTCTCCATGTCCCCTTTGGTTCCCCCCAGCTCAAAGTCTCCATGTCCCCACTGGTTCCCCCCAGCTCAAAGTCTCCATGACCCCGTTGGTTCCCCCCAGCTCAAAGTCTCCATGACCCCTTTGGTTCCCCCCAGCTCAAAGTCTCCATGTCCCCACTGGTTCCCCCCAGCTCAAAGTCTCCATGTCCCCGCTGGTTCCCCCCAGCTCAAAGTGTCTATCATTCTTGTTCCTGTATTCACCTGAGTGTGTTTAATAAAGTCTATATATTGAATTCTCTATTGTCGTGTTTACTGACCAGCTATTCGTAACAGAATGCAAGACCTAGAGTAGATTTTTTTGGTGCCGTTTTTCGTTCTTTTTTCTTTCCCCCATCACTAATGGTTCCCCCCAGCTCAAAGTCTCCATGTCCCCGTTGGTTCCCCCCAGCTCAAAGTCTCCATGTCCCCTTTGGTTCCCCCCAGCTCAAAGTCTCCATGTCCCCACTGGTTCCCCCCAGCTCAAAGTCTCCATGTCCCCTTTGGTTCCCCCCAGCTCAAAGTCTCCATGTCCCCTTTGGTTCCCACCGCTCAAAGTCTCCATGTCCCCGCTGGTTCCCCCCAGCTCAAAGTCTCCATGTCCCCTTTGGTTCCCCCCAGCTCAAAGTCTCCATGTCCCCACTGGTTCCCCCCAGCTCAAAGTCTCCATGACCCCGTTGGTTCCCCCCAGCTCAAAGTCTCCATGACCCCTTTGGTTCCCCCCAGCTCAAAGTCTCCATGTCCCCTTTGGTTCCCCCCAGCTCAAAGTCTCCATGTCCCCACTGGTTCCCCCGCAGCTCAAAGTCTCCATGACCCCGTTGGTTCCCCCCAGCTCAAAGTCTCCATGACTCCTTTGGTTCCCCCCAGCTCAAAGTCTCCATGTCCCCTTTGGTTCCCCCCAGCTCAAAGTCTCCATGTCCCCACTGGTTCCCCCCAGCTCAAAGTCTCCATGTCCCCTTTGGTTCCCCCCAGCTCAAAGTCTCCATGTCCCCGTTGGTTCCCCCCAGCTCAAAGTCTCCATGTCCCCGTTGGTTCCCCCCAGCTCAAAGTCTCCATGTCCCCACTGGTTCCCCCCAGCTCAAAGTCTCCATGTCCCCTTTGGTTCCCCCCAGCTCAAAGTCTCCATGTCCCCGTTGGTTCCCCCCAGCTCAAAGTCTCCATGTCCCCTTTGGTTCCCCCCAGCTCAAAGTCTCCATGTCCCCACTGGTTCCCCCCAGCTCAAAGTCTCCATGTCCCCGTTGGTTCCCCCCCAGCTCAAAGTCTCCATGTCCCCGCTGGTTCCCCCCAGCTCAAAGTGTCTATCATTCTTGTTCCTGTATTCACCTGAGTGTGTTTAATAAAGTCTATATATTGAATTCTCTATTGTCGTGTTTACTGACCAGCTATTCGTAACAGAATGCAAGACCTAGAGTAGATTTTTTTGGTGCCGTTTTTCGTTCTTTTTTCTTTCCCCCATCACTAATGGTTCCCCCCAGCTCAAAGTCTCCATGTCCCCGTTGGTTCCCCCCAGCTCAAAGTCTCCATGACCCTGTTGGTTCCCCCCAGCTCAAAGTCTCCATGTCCCCTTTGGTTCCCACCGCTCAAAGTCTCCATGTCACCGCTGGTTCCCCCCAGCTCAAAGTCTCCATGACCCTGTTGGTTCCCCCCAGCTCAAAGTCTCCATGTCCCCTTTGGTTCCCCCCAGCTCAAAGTGTCCATGTCCCCGTTGGTTCCCCCCAGCTCAAAGTCTCCATGTCCCCTTTGGTTCCCCCCAGCTCAAAGTCTCCATGTCCCCACTGGTTCCCCCCAGCTCAAAGTCTCCATGTCCCCGTTGGTTCCCCCCAGCTCAAAGTCTCCATGTCCCCTTTGGTTCCCCCCAGCTCAAAGTGTCCATGTCCCCGTTGGTTCCCCCCAGCTCAAAGTCTCCATGTCCCCGTTGGTTCCCCCCAGCTCAAAGTCTCCATGTCCCCGCTGGTTCCACCCAGCTCAAAGTCTCCATGTCCCCTTTGGTTCCCCCCAGCTCAAAGTCTCCATGTCCCCTTTGGTTCCCCCCAGCTCAAAGTCTCCATGTCCCCTTTGGTTCCCCCCAGCTCAAAGTCTCCATGTCCCCTTTGGTTCCCCCCAGCTCAAAGTCTCCATGTCCCCTTTGGTTCCCCCCAGCTCAAAGTCTCCATGACCCCTTTGGTTCCCCCTAGCTCAAAGTCTCCATGTCCCCGCTGGTTCCCCCCAGCTCAAAGTCTCCATGTCCCCGCTGGTTCCCCCCAGCTCAAAGTGTCTATCATTCTTGTTCCTGTATTCACCTGAGTGTGTTTAATAAAGTCTATATATTGAATTCTCTATTGTCGTGTTTACTGACCAGCTATTCGTAACAGAATGCAAGACCTAGAGTAGATTTTTTTGGTGCCGTTTTTCGTTCTTTTTTCTTTCCCCCATCACTAATGGGACACTCAAAGTCTCCATGTCCCCGCTGGTTCCCCCCAGCTCAAAGTCTCCATGACCCCTTTGGTTCCCCCCAGCTCAAAGTCTCCATGTCCCCTTTGGTTCCCCCCAGCTCAAAGTCTCCATGTCCCCACTGGTTCCCCCCAGCTCAAAGTCTCCATGACCCCATTGGTTCCCCCCAGCTCAAAGTCTCCATGACCCCTTTGGTTCCCCCCAGCTCAAAGTCTCCATGTCCCCTTTGGTTCCCCCCAGCTCAAAGTCTCCATGTCCCCGCTCAAAGTCTCCATGTCCCCACTGGTTCCCCCCAGCTCAAAGTCTCCATGTCCCCTTTGGTTCCCCCCAGCTCAAAGTCTCCATGTCCCCGTTGGTTCCCCCCAGCTCAAAGTCTCCATGTTCCCTTTGGTTCCCCCCAGCTCAAAGTCTCCATGTCCCCACTGGTTCCCCCCAGCTCAAAGTCTCCATGTCCCCGTTGGTTCCCCCCAGCTCAAAGTCTCCATGTCCCCGCTGGTTCCCCCCAGCTCAAAGTGTCTATCATTCTTGTTCCTGTATTCACCTGAGTGTGTTTAATAAAGTCTATATATTGAATTCTCTATTGTCGTGTTTACTGACCAGCTATTCGTAACAGAATGCAAGACCTAGAGTAGATTTTTTTGGTGCCATTTTTCGTTCTTTTTTCTTTCCCCCATCACTAATGGTTCCCCCCAGCTCAAAGTCTCCATGTCCACGTTGGTTGCCCCCAGCTCAAAGTCTCCATGACCCTGTTGGTTCCCCCCAGCTCAAAGTCTCCATGTCCCCTTTGGTTCCCACCAGCTCAAAGTCTCCATGTCCCCGCTGGTTCCCCCCAGCTCAAAGTCTCCATGACCCTGTTGGTTCCCCCCAGCTCAAAGTCTCCATGACCCCTTTGGTTCCCCCCAGCTCAAAGTCTCCATGTCCCCTTTGGTTCCCCCCAGCTCAAAGTCTCCATGACCCCTTTGGTTCCCCCCAGCTCAAAGTCTCCATGTCCCCGCTGGTTCCCCCCAACTCAAAGTCTCCATGTCCCCTTTGGTTCCCCCCAGCTCAAAGTCTCCATGTCCCCTTTGGTTCCCCCCAGCTCAAAGTCTCCATGACCCCTTTGGTTCCCCCCAGCTCAAAGTCTCCATGTCCCCTTTGGTTCCCCCCAGCTCAAAGTCTCCATGTCCTCTTTGGTTACCCCCAGCTCAAAGTCTCCATGTCCCCTTTGGTTCCCCCCAGCTCAAAGTCTCCATGTCCCCGCTGGTTCCCCCCAGCTCAAAGTCTCCATGACCCCTTTGGTTCCCCCCAGCTCAAAGTCTCCATGTCCCCGCTGGTTCCCCCCCAGCTCAAAGTCTCCATGTCCCCGCTGGTTCCCCCCAGCTCAAAGTCTCCATGTCCCCTTTGGTTCCCCCCAGCTCAAAGTCTCCATGTCCCCTTTGGTTCCCCCCAGCTCAAAGTCTCCATGTCCCCTTTGGTTCCCCCCAGCTCAAAGTCTCCATGTCCCCTTTGGTTCCCCCCAGCTCAAAGTCTCCATGACCCCTTTGGTTCCCCCCAGCTCAAAGTCTCCATGTCCCCTTTGGTTCCCCCCAGCTCAAAGTCTCCATGTCCCCTTTGGTTCCCCCCAGCTCAAAGTCTCCATGACCCCTTTGGTTCCCCCCAGCTCAAAGTCTCCATGTCCCTGTTGGTTCCCCCCAGCTCAAAGTCTCCATGACCCCTTTGGTTCCCCCCAGCTCAAAGTCTCCATGTCCCCGCTGGTTCCCCCCAGCTCAAAGTCTCCATGTCCCCGTTGGTTCCCCCCAGCTCAAAGTCTCCATGTCCCCGCTGGTTCCCCCCAGCTCAAAGTCTCCATGTCCCCGTTGGTTCCCCCCAGCTCAAAGTCTCCATGTCCCCGCTGGTTCCCCCCAGCTCAAAGTCTCCATGTCCCCGCTGGTTCCCCCCAGCTCAAAGTCTCCATGTCCCCGCTGGTTCCCCCCAGCTCAAAGTCTCCATGTCCCCGCTGGTTCCCCCCAGCTCAAAGTCTCCATGTCCCCGCTGGTTCCCCCCAGCTCAAAGTCTCCATGTCCCCTTTGGTTCCCCCCAGCTCAGAGTCTCCATGTCCCCGCTGGTTCCCCCCAGCTCAAAGTCTCCATGTCCCCGCTGGTTCCTCCCAGCTCAAAGTCTCCATGTCCCCGCTGGTTCCCCCCAGCTCAAAGTCTCCATGTCCCCGCTGGTTCCCCCCAGCTCAAAGTCTCCATGTCCCCGCTGGTTCCCCCCAGCTCAAAGTCTCCATGTCCCCGTTGGTTCCCCCCAGCTCAAAGCCTCCATGTCCCCGTTGGTTCCCCCCAGCTCAAAGCCTCCATGTCCCCGTTGGTTCCTACCAGCCCAATTTGCGTCCAGATTGTCAGTCTGTAATTGCACAAGAAGATGTTATCACCTGCTGGGCATTGCTGCCTGTCGCACCTCCTCCAGTGCCCATGGGTCAGCTGCAGGGTCATCAGCCAGAAACCACCATTCACCAACGTTTCGCTCCTTTAATTCTGGAACGTCTCCTGGTGGCGGAGCAGTGACAGGGACGTCTCCCTGTCACCCCCTGCAGCTGATAGCTGTTCTCCCTGCAGCTGTTGTCTGGGGTTAGATGTTCTTCCCCCAACACCTATCTTTCCTCCTCAGCCAGAGCCAAAAGCTACCTTTCTCTGCCTCCTCTGCCAGATCCTTTGTTGCCCTCCTTAGCCATCCTCCGGTCACTCCTGCTTCCCTCAAGAGGCGTATGGTAGACAACCCAAGGAAACCTCGGCATCCGACCTCCACTGGGTAGATGGTAGTCTTCCAGCCAGCCTCCCGGCACTCAGCAGCGAGCTCTGAGTACTTGGCCTTCTTCCGTTCGAAGGCGGCCTCGATCCCCTCCTCAAGTGGTACAGTGAGCTCAATGAGGTGCATCGATCTTGCCTTGGTTGACCACACCACTATGTCTGGTCGGAGAGATGTGGTGGTTATCTCCGTGGGGAACCGGAGCTGCCTGTCCAGGTCAACCCTCATGTTCCACTCCTGGTTGGGGGAGAAGGGCCTTGCTGTTTCTCTTGATCTGGTGCTTCTCCTTACCCCTCCTTCCGACACAAAGATGGTGGGGTCCTCTGCTGCTGGTGGTTGTTTGCTACCCTGACGACACTCCTCCAGTACTTCGGCTAGCTTTCTCAGGACCTGATCGTGGCGCCATCTGTAGCGTCCCTGTGAGAGAGCGATCTTACAGCCTGACAAGATGTGCTGGAGACTTGTGTTGGGGGCATTGCAGAGTGCACAGGATTCTTCATTCCCAAACCACTGGTGGAGGTTCCGAGGGCAGGGAAGCGTGTCGTAGGTTGAACGAATGAGGAAGCTAAGTCTTGCCTGTGGGATCTTCCACACGTCTGACCAACTGATGTTCCGGTTCATGATTCCCTCCCAGGTTGTCCAGCTTCCTTGTCGACCCTGCGACACAGCCTTGATTTTGTAGCGGTCTTCCTCCATCCTCGTCACCTCTGCTACCACCATCTCCTTCCTTTGCTTGCGATTGGCCTTGGACCAAAAGCGTGGCGTCTCTCCCCATCCTAGCCCTGCTCTTCCTGCCTGAACTCTGCCCATGATCTCCCGGTGTTGTAGCCGACCGACAGCTTGATCGACCTCGGTTTGCGCATTCCACTTGCGGCCAGTAGGAACCTTGGCATTTGCGTTCCTTACTGACTCATCTGTGGACTCCATCAACTCGAGAACCAACCTGGTCTTTTCTTGCATGTAGCCCAACTGTATGGACTGCAGTGGCAGCTGCAGCGTGTTTTTTCCAAAGAGACCGGTTTCAGATAGGCACCGTGGCAACCCCAACCACTTTCGGATGAATGAGTTTGCTTTTCCATCCATCTTACTTACGGTTGATGAGGGAATCTCACTCATTTTCAGGGGCCACATTACCCTCCTGTAGATTGTAAACTGGTAGCACCAGACCTTATACTTCCCAGGGAGTTGGCTTTGGTCGATCCTTGCCAGTCCGTCAGAGAGCTGCTTCATGACGATTTTCCCCATCTGTTTGTCAGATAGGTCTGCGGTGTACTGCCTCCCCAGGCTTTTGATGGGTTGCTCTGATAGGAGTGGGATTTTTCCCCTCCAACGACGAAGATGGTATTGTCATTTCTGACTCCTCTCTTGAGGGACAAGCTCCGGGACTTGGAGGGCTTGATCTTCATTCTTGCCCATGACATCAATTCGTCCATCCTCTTCAGCAGTCTTGATGTGCATGCTGCTGTCTGGAGGAGGCTGGTGACATCATCCATGTAACTCCTCAGTGGAGGAAGCCTCTTACCAGTTGGAAGTTTGATCCCCCCAACCATTTGCCTTGCCCCGATAAGGATTATCTCAAAGGCTGCTACAAACAGTATTGGAGAAATAGCACACCCCATCGCGATTCCTACTTCGAGCCGCTGCCATCCGGTGGTGAAGTCCTGGTGGGAAAAACACATCTGCAAGTTGCTAAAGTACTGAGCTACCAGGTTCTTGACGCAGGTGGGCATGTGGAAAAATTCCATGGCATGGTTGACCAGCTGATGCGGAACTGATCCGTACGCATTGGCAAGGTCAAGCCAGATGACATGCAGGTCGGTCTTCTCCCGCTTAGCCTTCTGGATCTGGTCCCAGATCATAGTGGAGTGCTCTACACATCCCGGGAAACCTGGAACTCCTTCCTTCTGGCAGTTGGTGTCAACATAGCCGTTCTCGAGCAGATAGTTGGTCATCCTCCTGGCTAGCACTGAGAAGAAGATCTTTCCTTCTACATTCAGTAGTGCAATGTTTCGGAATTGGCTAATGTCTTTGGAGTTCGTTTCCTTGGGGATGAAGACTGCTACTGCTCTTTGCCATTCAGATGGAATGATTTGCTTTTTCCAGGCAGTTCTCATCAGATACCATAGCAGCTCTAGTACCTGGGGGCAGTTCTTATAGAGCTTGTAGGGGACCCCATTGGGCCCAGGTGCGGAAGAGGACCTTGCCTTCTCCACGACTTGTCTGACTTCGCTGAGCTTGAGGGGCATGATGTTGAACTCAACTGTTGGCTTTGCCGGCTGGGGTACGTATCCTGGAGTTCCTAAAGGGACGCTCCTTTGTGGATCACTGTACTGCTCTTTGACATGCTGTTCCAATTTCTCCCTGGTAGTTTCAAGCTTGCCGCTCTTCTTTTCCTCCAGTAGCTGTCTGGCATGCTTGAAGGGATCCTTGAAGAAATTGGCTCGCTCTTTCTGCTTCCGCTGGCTGCGCTTGCGGATGCGTTCAGCTCTGCGAAGCCCGGCTAGCTTTTTCCGGACCTCCTCCCACAGGACTTTCAGACCCTCTCTCTCTGCGTGGGTTGCCTTTCTCCAGTTCTTGCGGAGTTGTCGACGCCTTTGCACAAGTTGGAGGATTTCCCTTTCCCTCCTTCCCTTCTCTCTCCCGGCGGTCCTCTGTTTGGGGACAATTTCGCCAAACCTGTCTTTGCAGGTCTGGTATATTATGTCTCCAATCAGGTTAAGCTTAGTCTCGGCCCCTCCTCGCAGTGATCCCTCTAGGGTCTTGATCAGGTCCAAGTCCAAATTGCGCCATGCCTCTGCTTCATTTGACTTCGGCCACTTCAGCTTGCTCCTTCTGGCTGGTTCTTTGGTCTCTGTATTTGGCTCTGTTCTGACTAACGTGTTGGGGACTGGGCCTTCATGCTCGCGTGGAGGCTCAGCCTCCACCAGGGGACCTTCCTCTGTGACTCTCATGCCTTCAGCAACGTTAGGTCCTTCGGCTCTGTGGTTTTTTCCCTGGCTTTTGGTCCTTCTTGTCTCACCTACTAACGCAGTGCAAGGTTGCTGTTGGCCTTTCTGTCCACACTTTGCTTTCCCCTGGTGGATCCGTAAACCTCTAAACGTGGTCACTTTCTCCCATCCGCATGCACACTTTCGGAGGATCTTCTCCTCGTTTACTGGAGTTCTGGTGTTCTCGTTGTCCATGTTCATTGCCGTCGTCACCGTGTAGTCTGTCCTGTTTGGCCCATCTTTCATCCCACCTCTCGGAGGGCCCGCGGGTTGTTTCTCATTATGTTTCTTTGTAGTTAGGTTTGGGTGTCTCTCTCGCAAAAGACTAGTGGGTTAGGTAACTAGCCACCCACTCCCGGTGCGGTCTTTCCCTGCTGCCATCCAGTCTTTCCTGGCTGTCCTCCAGTCTTCCCTGGACTCCAACTGCCCTATTCACAGTAGTCACTGGGTTCGCCAGAACTTCAGTAATTGCACAAGAAGATGTTATCACCTGCTGGGCATTGCTGCCTGTCGCACCTCCTCCAGTGCCCATGGGTCAGCTGCAGGGTCATCAGCCAGAAACCACCATTCACCAACGTTTCGCTCCTTTAATTCTGGAACGTCTCCTGGTGGCGGAGCAGTGACAGGGACGTCTCCCTGTCACCCCCTGCAGCTGATAGCTGTTCTCCCTGCAGCTGTTGTCTGGGGTTAGATGTTCTTCCCCCAACACCTATCTTTCCTCCTCAGCCAGAGCCAAAAGCTACCTTTCTCTGCCTCCTCTGCCAGATCCTTTGTTGCCCTCCTTAGCCTCCCTCCGGTCACTCCTGCTTCCCTCAAGAGGCGTATGGTAGACAACCCAAGGAAACCTTGGCATCCGACCTCCACTGGGTAGATGGTAGTCTTCCAGCCAGCCTCCCGGCACTCAGCAGCGAGCTCTGAGTACTTGGCCTTCTTCCGTTCGAAGGCGGCCTCGATCCCCTCCTCAAGTGGTACAGTGAGCTCAATGAGGTGCATCGATCTTGCCTTGGTTGACCACACCACTATGTCTGGTCGGAGAGATGTGGTGGTTATCTCCGTGGGGAACCGGAGCTGCCTGTCCAGGTCAACCCTCATGTTCCACTCCTGGTTGGGGGAGAAGGGCCTTGCTGTTTCTCTTGATCTGGTGCTTCTCCTTACCCCTCCTTCCGACACAAAGATGGTGGGGTCCTCTGCTGCTGGTGGTTGTTTGCTACCCTGACGACACTCCTCCAGTACTTCGGCTAGCTTTCTCAGGACCTGATCGTGGCGCCATCTGTAGCGTCCCTGTGAGAGAGCGATCTTACAGCCTGACAAGATGTGCTGGAGACTTGTGTTGGGGGCATTGCAGAGTGCACAGGATTCTTCATTCCCAAACCACTGGTGGAGGTTCCGAGGGCAGGGAAGCGTGTCGTAGGTTGAACGAATGAGGAAGCTAAGTCTTGCCTGTGGGATCTTCCACACGTCTGACCAACTGATGTTCCGGTTCATGATTCCCTCCCAGGTTGTCCAGCTTCCTTGTCGACCCTGCGACACAGCCTTGATTTTGTAGCGGTCTTCCTCCATCCTCGTCACCTCTGCTACCACCATCTCCTTCCTTT
>CM042244.1:59864235-59877678 GCA_023566225.1 Romanogobio albipinnatus
TCGTCGTGTGTGTCGTCATGTGTCGTTTGTGTCATCATGTGTCGCGTTTGTCGTCATGTGTCGTGTGTGTCATCATGTGTCGCGTTTGTCGTTGTGTGTCGTCATGTGTCGTCGTGTGTGTGTCATGTGTCGTGTGTGTCATCATGTGTCGTGTGTGTCATCATGTGTCGTGTGTGTCATCATGTGTCGTGTGTGTCGTCATGTGTCGTCGTGTGTGTCGCCATGTGTCGTGTGTGTCATGTCATCATGTGTCGTGTGTGTCATGTCATCATGTGTCGTGTGTGTCATGTCATCATGTGTCGTGTGTGTCATGTCATCATGTGTCGTGTGTGTCGTGTCATCATGTGTCGTGTGTCATGTCATCATGTGTCGCGTTTGTCGTCATGTGTCGTGTGTGTGTGTCGTCATGTGTCGTCGTGTGTGTCATCATGTGTCGTGTGTGTCGTGTCATCATGTGTCGTGTGTGTCATCATGTGTCGCGTTTGTCGTCATGTGTCGTGTGTGTCGTCATGTGTCGTCGTCATGTGTCGTGTGTGTCGTGTCATCATGTGTCGTGTGTGTCATCATGTGTCTCGTTTGTCGTCATGTGTCGTGTGTGTGTGTCGTCATGTGTCGTCGTGTGTGTCGCCATGTGTCGTGTGTGTCGTGTCATCATGTGTCGTGTGTGTCATCATGTGTCGTGTGTGTCGTCATGTGTCGTCGTCATGTGTCGTGTGTGTCGTGTCATCATGTGTCGTGTGTGTCATCATGTGTCTCGTTTGTCGTCATGTGTCGTGTGTGTGTGTCGTCATGTGTCGTCGTGTGTGTCGCCATGTGTCGTGTGTGTCGTGTCATCATGTGTCGTGTGTGTCATCATGTGTCGTGTTTGTCGTCATGTGTCGTGTGTGTCGTCATGTGTCGTCATGTGTCGTCGTCATGTGTCGTGTGTGTCGTGTCATCATGTGTCGTGTGTGTCATCATGTGTCGTGTGTGTCGTCATGTGTCGTCATGTGTCGTGTGTGTCGTGTCATCATGTGTCGTGTGTGTCATCATGTGTCTCGTTTGTCGTCGTGTGTGTGTGTCGTCATGTGTCGTGTGTGTCGTCATGTGTCGTCATGTGTCGTCGTCATGTGTCGTGTGTGTCGTGTCATCATGTGTCGCGTTTGTCGTCATGTGTCGTGTGTGTGTCGTCGTGTGTGTGTCGTCATGTGTCGTCGTGTGTGTCATCATGTGTCGTTGTGTATGTCACCGTGTGTCGTGTCGTGTGTGTCGTCCTGTGTGCCGGCATGTGTCGTCATGTGTCGTCGTGTGTGTCATCATGTGTCATCGTGTGTGTCGTCATGTGTCGTCGTGTGTCGTGTGTGTCGTTGTGTGTGTGTGTGTCGTTGTGTGTCATCATGTGTCGTGTGTATCGTGTGTGTCATGTGTTTTGTGTGTGTCGTGTGTGTGTCGTCGTGTGTGTCATCATGTGTCGTGTGTGTCGTCATGTGTGTGTCGTCATGTGTCGTGTGTGTCATGTGTCGTGTGTGTCGTCATGTGTCGTGTGTGTCGTCATGTGTCGTGTGTGTCGTCATGTGTCGTGTGTGTCGTCATGTGTCGTGTGTGTCGTCATGTGTCGTGTGTGTCGCCATGTGTCGTGTGTGTCGTCATGTGTCGTGTGTGTCGTCGTGTGTGCCGGCATGTGTCGTCGTGTGTGTCATCATGTGTCGTCGTGTGTGTCGTCATGTGTCGTCGTGTGTCGTGTGTGTCGTCGTGTGTGTGTGTCGTTGTGTGTCATCATGTGTCGTGTGTATCGTGTGTGTCATGTGTTTTGTGTGTGTCGTGTGTGTGTCGTTGTGTGTGTCATCATGTGTCGTGTGTGTCGTCATGTGTCGTGTGTGTCATGTGTCGTGTGTGTCGTCATGTGTCGTGTGTGTCGTCATGTGTCGTGTGTGTCGTCATGTGTCGTGTGTGTCGTGTGTGTCGTCATGTGTCGTGTGTGTCGTCATGTGTCGTGTGTGTCGTCATGTGTCGTGTGTGTCGTCATGTGTCGTGTGTGTCGTCATGTGTCGTGTGTGTCGTCATGTGTCGTGTGTGTCGTCATGTGTCGTGTGTGTCGTCATGTGTCGTGTGTGTCGTCATGTGTCGTGTGTCATGTGTCGTGTGTCGTCATGTGTCGTGTGTGTTGTCATGTGTCGTGTGTGTCGTCATGTGTCGTCATGTGTTGTCATGTGTCGTGTGTGTCATGTGTCCTGTGTGTCGTGTGTGTGTCGTGTGTGTCATGTGTCGTGTGTGTCGTCATGTGTCGTGTGTGTCGTCATGTGTCGTGTGTGTGTGTGTCATGTGTCGTGTGTGTCATCATGTGTCGTGTCGTGTGTGTGTGTCGTATGTGGTGTGTGTCATCATGTGTCGTCGTGTGTGTCGTATGTGGTGTGTGTCATCATGTGTCGTGTGTGTCATCATGTGTCGTGTGTGTCATCATGTGTCGTGTGTGTCATCATGTGTCGTGTGTGTGTCATCATGTGTTGTGTGTGTGTCATCATGTGTTGTGTGTGTGTCATCATGTGTTGTGTGTGTGTCATCATGTGTCGTGTGTGTCGTGTGTCGTCATGTGTCGTGTGTGTCGTCATGTGTCGTGTGTGTCATCGTGTGTGGTGTGTGTCATCATGTGTCGTGTGTGTCATCATGTGTCGTGTGTGTCATCATGTGTTGTGTGTGTGTCATCATGTGTTGTGTGTGTGTCATCATGTGTTGTGTGTGTGTCATCATGTGTCGTGTGTGTGTCATCATGTGTCGTGTGTGTCATCATGTGTTGTGTGTGTGTCATCATGTGTTGTGTGTGTGTCATCATGTGTTGTGTGTGTGTCATCATGTGTCGTGTGTGTCATCATGTGTCGTGTGTGTCATCATGTGTTGTGTGTGTGTCATCATGTGTTGTGTGTGTGTCATCATGTGTTGTGTGTGTGTCATCATGTGTCGTGTGTGTCATCATGTGTCGTGTGTGTCATCGTGTGTGGTGTGTGTCATCATGTGTCGTGTGTGTCATCATGTGTCGTGTGTGTCATCATGTGTTGTGTGTGTGTCATCATGTGTCGTGTGTGTCATCGTGTGTGGTGTGTGTCATCATGTGTCGTGTGTGTCATCATGTGTCGTGTGTGTCATCATGTGTTGTGTGTGTGTCATCATGTGTTGTGTGTGTGTCATCATGTGTCGTGTGTGTCGTGTGTGTCGTGTGTCGTCATGTGTCGTGTGTGTCGTCATGTGTTGTCATGTGTCGTGTGTGTCGTCATGTGTTGTCATGTGTCGTGTGTGTCATGTGTCCTGTGTGTCGTGTGTGTGTCGTGTGTGTGTGTCATGTGTCGTGTGTGTCGTGTGTGTGTGTGTCATGTGTCGTGTGTGTCATCATGTGTCGTGTCGTGTGTGTGTGTCGTATGTGGTGTGTGTCATCATGTGTCGTGTGTGTCATCATGTGTCGTGTGTGTCATCATGTGTCGTGTGTGTCATCGTGTGTGTGGTGTGTGTCATCATGTGTCGTGTGTGTCATCATGTGTCGTGTGTGTCATCATGTGTTGTGTGTGTGTCATCATGTGTTGTGTGTGTGTGTCATCATGTGTTGTGTGTGTGTCATCATGTGTCGTGTGTCATCATGTGTTGTGTGTGTGTCATCATGTGTTGTGTGTGTCATCATGTGTTGTGTGTGTGTCATCATGTGTCGTGTGTCATCATGTGTTGTGTGTCATCATGTGTCGTGTCGTGTGTGTGTGTCGTATGTGGTGTGTGTCATCATGTGTCGTCGTGTGTGTCGTATGTGGTGTGTGTCATCATGTGTCGTTGTGTGTGTCGTATGTGGTGTGTGTCATCATGTGTTGTGTGTGTCATCATGTGTCGTGTGTGTCATCATGTGTCGTGTGTGTCATCATGTGTCGTGTGTGTCATCATGTGTCGTGTGTGTCATCGTGTGTTGTGTGTGTGTCATCGTGTGTTGTGTGTGTGTCATCATGTGTTGTGTGTGTGTCATCATGTGTTGTGTGTGTGTGTCATCATGTGTCGTGTGTCATCATGTGTTGTGTGTGTGTCATCATGTGTTGTGTGTGTGTCATCATGTGTTGTGTGTGTGTCATCATGTGTCGTGTGTGTCGTATGTGGTGTGTGTCATCATGTGTTGTGTGTGTCATCATGTGTCGTGTGTGTCATCATGTGTCGTGTGTGTCATCATGTGTCGTGTGTGTCATCATGTGTCGTGTGTGTCATCATGTGTCGTGTGTGTCATCGTGTGTTGTGTGTGTGTCATCGTGTGTTGTGTGTGTGTCATCATGTGTTGTGTGTGTGTCATCATGTGTTGTGTGTGTGTGTCATCATGTGTCGTGTGTCATCATGTGTTGTGTGTGTGTGTCATCATGTGTCGTGTGTCATCATGTGTTGTGTGTGTGTCATCATGTGTCGTGTGTGTCGTATGTGGTGTGTGTCATCATGTGTTGTGTGTGTCATCATGTGTCGTGTGTGTCATCATGTGTCGTGTGTGTCATCATGTGTCGTGTGTGTCATCATGTGTCGTGTGTGTCATCGTGTGTTGTGTGTGTGTCATCATGTGTTGTGTGTGTGTCATCATGTGTTGTGTGTGTGTCATCATGTGTTGTGTGTGTGTGTCATCATGTGTCGTGTGTCATCATGTGTTGTGTGTGTGTCATCATGTGTTGTGTGTGTGTCATCATGTGTTGTGTGTGTGTCATCATGTGTCGCGTGTCATCATGTGTTGTGTGTGTGTCATCATGTGTTGTGTGTGTCATCATGTGTTGTGTGTGTCATCATGTGTCGTGTGTGTCATCATGTGTCGTGTGTGTCATCATGTGTCGTGTGTGTCATCATGTGTCGTGTGTGTCATCATGTGTCGTGTGTGTCGTCATGTGTCGTGTGTGTCATCATGTGTCGTGTGTCATCATGTGTTGTGTGTGTGTCATCATGTGTCGTGTGTGTCGTATGTGGTGTGTGTCATCATGTGTTGTGTGTGTCATCATGTGTCGTGTGTGTCATCATGTGTCGTGTGTGTCATCATGTGTCGTGTGTGTCATCATGTGTCGTGTGTGTCATCGTGTGTTGTGTGTGTGTCATCATGTGTTGTGTGTGTGTCATCATGTGTTGTGTGTGTGTCATCATGTGTTGTGTGTGTGTGTCATCATGTGTCGTGTGTCATCATGTGTTGTGTGTGTGTCATCATGTGTTGTGTGTGTGTCATCATGTGTTGTGTGTGTGTCATCATGTGTCGCGTGTCATCATGTGTTGTGTGTGTGTCATCATGTGTTGTGTGTGTCATCATGTGTTGTGTGTGTCATCATGTGTCGTGTGTGTCATCATGTGTCGTGTGTGTCATCATGTGTCGTGTGTGTCATCATGTGTCGTGTGTGTCATCATGTGTCGTGTGTGTCGTCATGTGTCGTGTGTGTCATCATGTGTCGTGTGTGTCATCATGTGTCGTGTGTGTCATCGTGTGTCGTGTGTGTGTCATCATGTGTCGTGTGTGTCATCATGTGTCGTGTGTGTCATCGTGTGTCGTGTGTGTGTCATCATGTGTCGTGTGTGTCATCATGTGTCGTGTGTGTCATCATGTGTCGTGTGTGTCATCATGTGTCGTGTGTGTCATCGTGTGTCGTGTGTGTGTCATCGTGTGTCGTGTGTGTCATCGTGTGTCGTGTGTGTCATCATGTGTCGTGTGTGTCATCATGTGTCGTGTGTGTCATCATGTGTCGTGTGTGTCATCATGTGTCGTGTGTGTCATCATGTGTCGTATGTGTCGTGTGTGTCATCGTGTGTCGTGTGTGTCATCGTGTGTCGTGTGTGTGTCATCATGTGTCGTGTGTGTCATCATGTGTCGTGTGTGTCGTCATGTGTCGTGTGTGTCATCGTGTGTCGTGTGTGTCATCGTGTGTCGTGTGTGTGTCATCATGTGTCGTGTGTGTCATCATGTGTCGTGTGTGTCATCATGTGTCGTGTGTGTCATCATGTGTCGTGTGTGTCATCATGTGTCGTGTGTGTCATCATGTGTCGTGTGTGTCATCGTGTGTCGTGTGTGTGTCATCATGTGTCGTGTGTGTCATCATGTGTCGTGTGTGTCATCATGTGTCGTGTGTGTCATCATGTGTCGTGTGTGTCATCATGTGTCGTGTGTGTCATCATGTGTCGTGTGTGTCATCATGTGTCGTGTGTGTCATCATGTGTCGTGTGTGTCGTCATGTGTCGTGTGTGTCATCATGTGTCGTGTGTGTCATCATGTGTCGTGTGTGTCATCATGTGTCGTGTGTGTCGTCATGTGTCGTGTGTGTCATCGTGTGTCGTGTGTGTCATCGTGTGTCGTGTGTGTGTCATCATGTGTCGTGTGTGTGTCATCATGTGTCGTGTGTGTGTCATCATGTGTCGTGTGTGTGTCATCATGTGTCGTGTGTCATCATGTGTTGTGTGTGTGTCATCATGTGTCGTGTGTCATCATGTGTTGTGTGTGTCATCATGTGTTGTGTGTGTGTCATCATGTGTCGTGTGTCATCATGTGTTGTGTGTGTGTCATCATGTGTCGTGTGTCATCATGTGTTGTGTGTGTGTCATCATGTGTCGTGTGTCATCATGTGTTGTGTGTGTCATCATGTGTTGTGTGTGTGTCATCATGTGTCGTGTGTCATCATGTGTTGTGTGTGTGTGTCATCATGTGTCGTGTGTCATCATGTGTTGTGTGTGTGTCATCATGTGTTGTGTGTGTCATCATGTGTTGTGTGTGTCATCATGTGTCGTGTGTGTCATCATGTGTCGTGTGTGTCATCATGTGTCGTGTGTGTCATCATGTGTCGTGTGTGTCATCGTGTGTTGTGTGTGTGTCATCATGTGTTGTGTGTGTGTCATCATGTGTTGTGTGTGTGTCATCATGTGTTGTGTGTGTGTGTCATCATGTGTCGTGTGTCATCATGTGTTGTGTGTGTGTCATCATGTGTTGTGTGTGTGTCATCATGTGTTGTGTGTGTGTCATCATGTGTCGCGTGTCATCATGTGTTGTGTGTGTGTCATCATGTGTTGTGTGTGTCATCATGTGTTGTGTGTGTCATCATGTGTCGTGTGTGTCATCATGTGTCGTGTGTGTCATCATGTGTCGTGTGTGTCATCATGTGTCGTGTGTGTCATCATGTGTCGTGTGTGTCGTCATGTGTCGTGTGTGTCGTCATGTGTCGTGTGTGTCGTCATGTGTCGTGTGTGTCGTCATGTGTCGTGTGTGTCATCATGTGTCGTGTGTGTCGTCATGTGTCGTGTGTGTCATCATGTGTCGTGTGTGTCATCGTGTGTCGTGTGTGTGTCATCATGTGTCGTGTGTGTCATCATGTGTCGTGTGTGTCATCATGTGTCGTGTGTGTCATCATGTGTCGTGTGTGTCATCGTGTGTCGTGTGTGTGTCATCGTGTGTCGTGTGTGTCATCATGTGTCGTGTGTGTCATCATGTGTCGTGTGTGTCATCATGTGTCGTGTGTGTCATCATGTGTCGTGTGTGTCATCATGTGTCGTATGTGTCGTGTGTGTCATCATGTGTCGTGTGTGTCATCGTGTGTCGTGTGTGTGTCATCATGTGTCGTGTGTGTCATCATGTGTCGTGTGTGTCGTCATGTGTCGTGTGTGTCATCATGTGTCGTGTGTGTCATCGTGTGTCGTGTGTGTGTCATCATGTGTCGTGTGTGTCATCATGTGTCGTGTGTGTCATCATGTGTCGTGTGTGTCATCATGTGTCGTGTGTGTCATCATGTGTCGTGTGTGTCATCATGTGTCGTGTGTGTCGTCGTGTGTGTGTCATCATGTGTCGTGTGTGTCATCATGTGTCGTGTGTGTCATCATGTGTCGTGTGTGTCATCATGTGTCGTGTGTGTCATCATGTGTCGTGTGTGTCATCATGTGTCGTGTGTGTCATCATGTGTCGTGTGTGTCGTCATGTGTCGTGTGTGTCATCATGTGTCGTGTGTGTCATCATGTGTCGTGTGTGTCATCATGTGTCGTGTGTGTCGTCATGTGTCGTGTGTGTCATCATGTGTCGTGTGTGTCATCGTGTGTCGTGTGTGTGTCATCATGTGTCGTGTGTGTGTCATCATGTGTCGTGTGTGTGTCATCATGTGTTGTGTGTGTGTCATCATGTGTCGTGTGTCATCATGTGTTGTGTGTGTCATCATGTGTTGTGTGTGTGTCATCATGTGTCGTGTGTCATCATGTGTTGTGTGTGTGTCATCATGTGTCGTGTGTCATCATGTGTCGTGTGTCATCATGTGTTGTGTGTGTGTCATCATGTGTCGTGTGTCATCATGTGTTGTGTGTGTCATCATGTGTTGTGTGTGTGTCATCATGTGTCGTGTGTCATCATGTGTTGTGTGTGTGTGTCATCATGTGTCGTGTGTCATCATGTGTTGTGTGTGTGTCATCATGTGTTGTGTGTGTCATCATGTGTTGTGTGTGTCATCATGTGTTGTGTGTGTCATCATGTGTTGTGTGTGTGTGTCATCATGTGTCGTGTGTCATCATGTGTTGTGTGTGTCATCATGTGTTGTGTGTGTCATCATGTGTTGTGTGTGTCATCATGTGTTGTGTGTGTCATCATGTGTTGTGTGTGTCATCATGTGTTGTGTGTGTCATCATGTGTTGTGTGTGTGTGTCATCATGTGTCGTGTGTCATCATGTGTTGTGTGTCTCCTGCTGTAGGTGTGAGCTGCAGCTCAGTGGAACAGAAGATCTATGTGGAGCTCAATGACACGGTTCCGTGTGTCCGACTGCTGAACGCCACACATCAGATCGGCTGCCAGTGTGAGTCCATCAGCGCTGATTATTGATATAACCACACACACACACACACACACACACACACACACACACACACACACTGCTGCATACACTTACCTGTGTGTTTGTCTCTCAGCGTCGATGTCAGGAGACACGGGTGTTCTCCATGTGCTGGAGAGCGAATCAGACCTGGACTGGATCCTCAACACTGGACCACATCCTCCCTACATGGTCATCATGGAGACGGCCTTCTTCAACAGGTGCTGAAACGTGTGTGCGAGTGTGTGTGTGTCTGTGTGAGTGTGTGTGTGTGTGTGTGTGTGTGTGTGCGCGTGCGCGTGTCTGTGTGTGCGTCAGTGAGTGAGTGAGTGAGTGAGTGAGTGTGTGTCTGATCTTATGTGTTTCTCCTGCAGGTCGGTCATGTTGAGAATGAAGAACTCGTCCAGAGTGGCTGGAGTCGCTGTGATTGTCTCAAAAACAGACCTCGCTGAAAACTTCTCACCTCACACAACCTGCCCCAACCAGAACACAGGTGTGTGTGTGAGAGTGTGTGAGAGTGAGAGAGAGAGTGTGAGAGAGAGTGTGAGAGAGAGAGTGTGTGAGAGAGTGTGTGAGAGAGTGTGTGAGAGAGTGTGTGAGAGAGTGTGTGAGAGAGAGTGTGTGTGAGTGTGTGAGAGAGTGTGTGAGAGAGTGTGTGTGAGAGTGAGAGAGAGAGTGTGAGAGAGAGTGTGAGAGAGAGAGTGTGTGAGAGAGTGTGTGTGAGAGAGTGTGTGAGAGAGTGTGTGAGAGAGTGTGTGAGAGAGTGTGTGAGAGAGTGTGTGAGAGAGTGTGTGAGAGAGAGTGTGTGTGAGTGTGTGAGAGAGTGTGTGAGAGAGTGTGTGAGAGAGTGTGTGAGAGAGTGTGAGAGAGAGTGTGAGAGAGAGTGTGAGAGAGAGTGTGAGAGAGAGTGTGAGAGAGAGTGTGAGAGAGAGTGTGTGAGAGAGTGTGAGAGAGAGTGTGAGAGAGAGTGTGAGAGAGAGTGTGAGAGAGAGTGTGAGAGAGAGTGTGAGAGAGTGTGTGAGAGAGAGTGTGTGAGAGAGTGTGTGAGAGAGTGTGAGAGAGTGTGAGAGAGAGTGTGAGAGAGAGTGTGAGAGAGAGTGTGAGAGAGAGTGTGAGAGAGAGTGTGAGAGAGAGTGTGAGAGAGAGTGTGAGAGAGAGTGTGAGAGAGAGTGTGAGAGAGAGTGTGAGAGAGTGTGTGAGAGAGAGTGTGAGAGAGAGTGTGAGAGAGAGTGTGAGAGAGTGTGTGAGAGAGAGTGTGTGAGAGAGAGTGTGAGAGAGTGTGAGAGAGTGTGAGAGAGAGTGTGAGAGAGAGTGTGAGAGAGAGTGTGAGAGAGAGTGTGAGAGAGAGTGTGAGAGAGAGTGTGAGAGAGAGTGTGAGAGAGAGTGTGAGAGAGTGTGTGAGAGAGAGTGTGTGAGAGAGAGTGTGAGAGAGAGTGTGAGAGAGAGTGTGAGAGAGAGTGTGAGAGAGAGTGTGAGAGAGAGTGTGAGAGAGAGTGTGAGAGAGAGTGTGAGAGAGTGTGTGAGAGAGAGAGTGTGAGAGAGTGTGAGAGAGTGTGAGAGAGAGTGTGAGAGAGAGTGTGAGAGAGAGTGTGAGAGAGAGTGTGAGAGAGAGTGTGAGAGAGTGTGTGAGAGAGAGTGTGTGAGAGAGTGTGTGAGAGAGTGTGAGAGAGAGTGTGAGAGAGAGTGTGTGAGAGAGTGTGAGAGAGAGTGTGAGAGAGAGTGTGTGAGAGAGTGTGTGAGAGAGTGTGAGAGAGAGTGTGAGAGAGAGTGTGAGAGAGAGTGTGAGAGAGAGTGTGAGAGAGAGTGTGAGAGAGAGTGTGTGTGAGTGTGTGTGAGAGAGTGTGTGTGTGTGAGAGAGAGTGTGTGTGTGAGTGTGTGAGAGAGTGTGTGAGAGAGTGTGTGAGAGAGTGTGTGAGAGAGTGTGTGAGAGAGTGTGTGAGAGAGTGTGAGAGAGAGTGTGAGAGAGAGTGTGAGAGAGAGTGTGAGAGAGTGTGAGAGAGAGTGTGAGAGAGTGTGAGAGAGAGTGTGAGAGAGAGTGTGAGAGAGAGTGTGAGAGAGAGTGTGTGTGAGAGAGAGTGTGTGTGAGAGAGTGTGAGTGAGAGCGTGTGAGAGAGAGCGTGTGAGAGAGAGCGTGTGTGAGAGAGAGTGTGTGAGAGAGTGTGTGAGAGAGTGTGTGAGAGAGTGTGTGAGAGAGTGTGTGAGAGAGTGTGTGAGAGAGTGTGAGAGAGAGTGTGAGAGAGAGTGTGAGAGAGAGTGTGAGAGAGAGTGTGAGAGAGAGTGTGAGAGAGAGTGTGTGAGAGAGTGTGTGTGTGTGAGAGAGTGTGTGTGAGAGAGTGTGAGTGAGAGCGTGTGAGAGAGAGTGTGAGAGAGAGTGTGTGTGAGAGAGAGTGTGTGAGAGAGTGTGTGAGAGAGTGTGTGAGAGAGTGTGTGAGAGAGTGTGTGAGAGAGTGTGAGAGAGTGTGAGAGAGTGTGAGAGAGTGTGTGAGAGTGTGTGAGAGAGTGTGTGAGAGAGTGTGAGAGAGTGTGAGAGAGTGTGAGAGAGTGTGAGAGAGTGTGTGAGAGTGTGTGAGAGAGTGTGTGAGAGAGTGTGAGAGAGTGTGAGAGAGTGTGAGAGAGTGTGTGAGAGAGTGTGAGAGATTTTAAAACACCTTTATTACAATTAACAAACCATTCAATCAACATACAAATTCAAGCATCAATCACTAAAAAAAACTAACAAAAAAAACAATTCTTAAATAAGAAAAAATAATTCATCATTAACAATTTCACACAATATACCTTTACAACACCAAATTAATTCAAACTTTAAAAGATCATCCATTGCTTTATAATAATTAAAATCTATCAAGATTCTAGATTTCATTGAATTCCAAAACACAGCTTCTAAGCTACTACATACACCTTGATCAACTTTTGCCTTCCTCGTACTGTAAATGGCCATTTTTGCCTGTCCTAATACAAAATTAAACAACTGACACTGATACTTGCGGCTCTGGGAATATTTGAAACCACAAATAAAATTCTTCATCGAAAAACACTCATTAAAACATTTAAAAATGTTGTTTAAAACAATAAATAAAGGCTTTAACCTTAAACACTGCATGAATGCATGAAAGACAGTTTCCCTTTGTATACAGAAAGGACAACTCTGATCAGTGTCAGGATTAATTACAGAAACAAAAGCGTTTACAGCAATAGCCCCATATAACAATCTCCATTGCAAATCCCCAATTCTCTTAGACAATGGTGACTTATACAAGACTCTCCACTCAGGTTGTTCCCCTTCTTCTAATTGAAGTACTTTACGCCATGGGGTATCAATTCTTTTATCCAAAGCCTTCTTATTAAACACTTTGACACACATTTTATAACACTCCTTTCCAGATGCACAATCAATGCCTATTACAATCAACTCTTTAACTTTAAAAAAAATGCCCTCACAATCGCCCAACAAGGGAGTTAAAATCAAACTGGGAAATGGATCACTACAATCAGGGTTAATAGATCCTGAAGAATAATCTGTTAACAGTTTCAACTCATTTTCAGAAAGGGCTGACCTCCATTTATCAAGTACTCTGGCGATCAAACGGGTAGATCTCACCCCCAGCTGTCCAGTCATTGAATGCACATCTTTAAAATCCGCTCCTGCTATCCGTAGTGCATGTCCAATAGTTTGAATTCCAGAGTTGATAAGATTCTCTTGAATCACCGAGTAACCCAGTTCATTGGACAGGTCCAAGCGTGAGCCAAAAATTAATGGCTCTTGCAGCAACCAATACAAGGAATTTACAGTCCTTCTCTTTGGTACTTCAAACAAAGCCCAAACTTTAAACAGATTCCGATAAAAAACAGGAAACTTGGAGAGTTTTAACTTTTGCGGATCCATCCAAAATAAGGCTTTATCCAGCCCCAGTCCTTCAAACTCTCTCAATATAGAGAAAGCTATGATCCTCCAGTTTGCATTCTCTGAGTCTTTTAAAAGTCTTTGTATAAACTGAATTCGAAAAGCTGCTATTCGACTCTGCAAATGTATTAATCCATGACCTCCTTCATCTTTAGAAAGGTACAGTACATGTTTTGGCACCCAATGCAGCTTATCCCAGAAAAAGTCTATTAAGATTGACTGAATCTTTCTTAAAAAGTCTGCTGGGGGGTCTACACAAATCAAACGATGCCAGAGAGTGGAGGCAATCAAATTGTTAATAATCAATATTCGCCCCTTGTAAGACATTTTCGGAAGTAAAAACTTCCACTTATTTAAGCGCCCTTTTACTTTTTCAATAACATCTTCGAAATTTTTCTTAACAACATTCTCCTTTCCCAAAAACACTCCCAAATATTTAAAACCATCCCTGGTCCAATTCAGACCAGCTGGAAGACTGGGCTCTCCATATAACCAACTCCCAACACTTATGGCTTCACTTTTTTGCCAGTTCACTTTTGCAGATGAAACACTTTTAAACTCTTTCAATATTCGCAACATCATGTTCACATCATTTTGATCTTTAATTAATACCACCACATCATCAGCGTAAGCTGATAATTTCACAGTATAGGTGGAATTTGGCATAGCAACACCTGACATCTCTGTTCTCAATTTAATTAAAAGAGGTTCTAAGGCTAACGTATACAGCATGCCAGATAGTGCACAGCCTT
>CM042244.1:59877878-59880378 GCA_023566225.1 Romanogobio albipinnatus
TACACGACCACACGCGCACACACAAGACCACACGCGCACACACACGACCAGACGCGCACACACAAGACCATACGCGCACACACACACGACCACACGCGCACACACAAGACCACACGCGCACACACACGACCAGACGCGCACACACAAGACCACACGCGCACACACGACCACACGCGCACACACACGACCACACGCGCGCGCGCACATTCACAATAACGCCCAATATACATAATGTGCCAATAAACAAAATAAAAAATACACACACACATTTTAGATACATTCAGCTGTAAAAAGGAACTATCGCACCACTCTACAAAGTCCCTGAGGACTGGCCCATGGTCCCACTCATTCCCTGATAGCAGGCTGACAATGACAGAATCATCAGCAAACTTAAGTATATATCTGTCCTGGTACAAACTGCCACACTGGTTTGTGTACAGGATGTACAGGAGAGGATAGACAGCAACCTTGGATGTAAGAGTGACTTCTGGGATCTTCTTCAGATCTGGGATCTGTCTGTTAAAAAATCCAGTAACCAGCCCACCAAATTCAAATCAAGGTCAAAATCCGCAATCAGACTCTCAGCGAGCAGAAAGGGCTGAATGGTGTTAAAAGCAGAAGTAAAATCAACAAATAAAAGTCTGACATGAGTCATTACTCTATCCAGATGGCTAAAAATAAAGTGCAGTACTGTGATCAGAGCATCCTCCACACCCCTGCCAGACCTGTATGCAAACTGCAGTGGATCCCACTGATCTCCAACCTGCAGCAGGACCGCCTCCTTGATCATTTTCTCAAAGCTTTTCATAACCAGTGAGGTCAATGCTACAGGTCTAAAATCATTCAAAGTTTTTGGGGAGCTGCACTTAGCTATAGGCACAATAATAGAATGATTCCAACTTCTAGGGAAACACACGACCACACGCGCACACACACGACCACACGCGCACACACACGACCACACGCGCGCACACACGACCACACGCGCGCACACACGACCACACGCGCACACACACGACCACACGCGCGCACACACGACCACACGCGCGCACACACGACCACACGCGCGCACACACGTCCACACGCACACACACGCGCACACACACGACCACACGCACACACACGCGCACACACACGACCACACGCGCACACACACGACCACACGACCACACACACGACCACACGCGCACACACACGACCACACACACGACCACACGCGCACACACACGACCACACGCGCACACACACGACCACACGACCACACACACGACCACACGCGCACACACACGACCACACACACGACCACACGCGCACACACACGACCACACGCGCACACACACGACCACACGCGCGCACACACGTCCACACGCACACGACCACACACACGACCACACGCGCACACACACGACCACACGCGCACACACACGACCACACGCGCGCACACACGACCACACGCGCACACACACGACCACACGCGCGCACACACGACCACACGCGCGCACACACGACCACACGCGCACACACAAGACCACACGCGCACACACACGACCACACTCACACGCACACGACCACACGCGCACATGACCACACACAAGACCACACGCGCGCACACACGCGCACACACATGACCACACACAAGACCACACGCGCGCACACAAGACCACACGCGCGCACACGCGACACACAAGACCACACACACTCACATGACCACACACACGACCACACTCACACACATGACCACACACAAGACCACACGCGCACACACACGACCACACTCACACGCACACGACCACATGCGCACACACACGACCACACGCACACGACCACACGCGCACACGACCACACTCACACACATGACCACACACAAGACCACACGCGCGCACACACGCGCACACACATGACCACACACAAGACCACACGCGCGCACACAAGACCACACGCGCGCACACGCGACACACAAGACCACACACACTCACATGACCACACACACGACCACACTCACACACATGACCACACACAAGACCACACGCGTGCACACGCGCACACACATGACCACACACAAGACCACACACACTCACATGACCACACACACGACCACACTCACACACATGACCACACACAAGACCACACACGCGCACACACGCGCACACACATGACCACACACAAGACCACACGCGCGCACACAAGACCACACGCGCGCACACACGCGCACACACATGACACACAAGACCACACACACTCACATGACCACACACACTCACATGACCACACACACGACCACACGCGCACACGACCACACGCGCACACACGCGACACACAAGCGCACACACACGACACACAAGACCACACACATGACCACACACACTCACATGACCACACACATGACCACACGTGCACACATGACCACACTCACATGACCGATCACACACACGACCACACGCACACACATGACCATCTTTATATTTATGCCTATTTAAATCTGTTATGTTAAAAATATTTA
>CM042244.1:59887878-59902878 GCA_023566225.1 Romanogobio albipinnatus
ATCACCGTTTTCTCCGGAACGGCTGTACGGCTGAATAAAATTATGCTGCATTATTTTCTTTATTATAAGCTTAAAAAAAACACTAAAAACGGGACCATTAACAGTAACGTCTGAAATGCATCTCCTGACATTTTAAATTGAAATTAAAAAATATTTCCTGAAAAAAACAAACATGTTTTAATAAAAAATGTAATAAAGACTTAAATCACTTAAATACTCAAAATATATAGCAAAAATATATATTTTTTACTAAGGAAAATGACTAAAATAGTAAGTCACAGTGACTTGGATTAATTACTTTAATCTGATTACTGGTTTGGAAATGGTTTCGCGTTAGATTACTCGCTACTGGAAGCAGTAGATTAGAGTAGCGCGCTCCAGGCATCGCTGCGGTGTTTAGTGTCTAACACTCGTGATATCTGTCTGATGATGTGTGCAGATCCCAAACATCAGCGATTGTGCACGAATAAGACGTGTGTGAAGAATGTAAATCTGGTGTATTTTGATCTCATAATGACATGAAGTGTGTGCCGCAGGACCCGGCCAGCAGAGGGCGCTGTGGAGCTGAACCCTGAGAGGAGCACATGATCCTTATTACTGATCAATATCACTGAGCCGCTCTAAATCCCGGAATTATGGGTAATTATTGTTTTTATTAATTTGTTAAAAGATCAGAGGCCTGTATATAAATAATAAATAAATAAAAGAGTCTCCCAGCCAACCAATATCATTCCTGGGTGCAGTTTTCAATTCGGCCCAGACACAGGCCTTCAGCTGCATCATTCAAGATCGGCTCTTAAAGGAACACGCCACTGTTTCTCCAACTCCTCTAGAGTTAGAGATGGTGGTCCAGTGGGTTAAACCACTGAACTGATATGCAGAAGGTTGCTGGTTTGATCCCAGTGGTCTCCACCAGTGTGTCCTTGAGCAAGGCACTTTACTCCATGTTGCTCCAGGGGGATTGTCCCTGTAATAAGGGCACTGTAAGTCGCTTTGGATAAAAGCATCTGCCAAATGCATAAATGTAAGTTAAACAGTTGAGTTTGACCGAATCCATTCAGCCGATCTCCGGGTCTGGCTCTCGCACTGTTAGCATAGCTTAGCATAGATCATTGAATCTGATTAGACCGTTAGCATCTCGCTCAAAAATGACCAAAGAGTTTCCATATTTCTCCTGTTTAAAACTCGACTCTTCTGTCGTTCATTGTGTGCTAAGACCGACGGAAAATGAGAAGTTGTGATGTTCTAGACAGATATAACAGGAACTATACTCTCATTCCTGCGTAATAACCAAGAGCTGTGAGCCGCCCCATGAGTGCAGTGATATCACACAGCACCTGAAGACAGGCTAACTTCAGTCAACGGGACGACCGGCTCACACTGGGACTATTTTCAGCCGCAATATCATATCAAGAGAGATGCTAACGGTCTAATCAGATTCAATGATCTATGCTAAGCTATGCTAACAGTGCTAGTGGAGATCGCCTGAATGGATTCGCAAACGGTCAAACTCGACTGTTTAACTCTAGAGGAGACGGAGAATGAGCGTGTTCCTTTAAGGTGATGATACACAGGGCAACTTTTTAAACAATGTTGTAGAAATGTGTTGCACATTCTCAATGGGAAGTACCCAAGCAACATCGCTCAAAAAAAGAAACCCTGTGAATCATCACCTTTACTTCCCTAAAGACATTTCAGAGGCTGATCGGCCGAATGGCAGAAGCCTCCTCAGTTTCATACACGTCCCCTTCAGTACTGGCAGACCGTCCCACGCTCAGGGTGTCAGGGCCTGGCCCCATGGAAAACACCCCATCTTATATACAATATAAGTTCTTGTTTTAAGCTCAAACTCACTTCATTTCTCTTCTCCAGTAAGTGTGTGTTGATGTAAGAGTGTTCAGACGTTTGAGCTGGAGTCAGAAATACTGAGGATGTGTTATATGAGAGAAATACCAGACTCTCGCCTTAATGTTCCCCTGAGAAACAGGAAGGAGCCGAGCTTTGGTCTTTACTGCTGCATGAGGTAATGAAAAGAAAAGAAGAAGAAGAAGACGCTGTTGTGAAATTGTGTGTGTATTTTGAGTCTGAACGGACAACCCACAGCTTCCTGTGAGGGACACTTGTGTGTGCCGCAGTGGCTCTTCCTCCTCACACTTCTCTTCTGTTCGTCGGAGGAAAGATGCCTTCGCTGGACTTCTGTCTGATTCTTCTGCTCAGCGCCGGCCGAGTGGGTAAGACTAGCCTAAAATCCACACAAACCTCCGGAGAGATCCCACACGTCTGATGTTCCTCCGGAGGAATCATAAACATTACTAATTAAACGACTCTTTAAATATAGTCACTGTCCGTTACGGAATCATGATGCAATAATTGTTGAATTTAATTTAAATGTGAGGTATATTTGATGTTACTGGATTCCCTTTATTGGGTTAAAATGTGTTGAATTAATTGCTTTCAACATCTAAACATATTTTTAAACTATTTTGCTATATTAATTTAAAAAAAAAATGTAAACATTATAATACATTGTTTAAACATAAAGAATAATGCATTTGAATAATGTTTTGTATAATGTCGTGTTGTTTCAGCCGCGCAGCAGGAGAGTGTGTGTTACATCCTGGACGGGATTCTGATCGTGTACGGCGTCGTGCTGACCATCCTGTACTGCAGACTAAAGGTCACGCTTCACTTCATATTAATATAGTTAATTATATTCATTTGTATATTTTTATAAACCTTTTTTATTTAAATGATGAACCAAATGACTGATATTCCCTTTAATGTCAAACATTATTTTTTCATTGTTTAGCATAAAAGTAATTTAACACAACTTATAAAGCTGAATATACACAATCAGCTCATCTATATCTCCTATTACTTTAATCATCAATTATCCATACACGCGAACAAAACACCTGGGAAACAGGGCACAATGTATTAATTTGACATAATTTTCCATATTTATTTCTATTTAGAATTTTGAACTTCATTGTGTTCTATGGGATTGACGGTATAATATGGATAATGTCAGTAAGATCGCTGAATAATGTCCGTATGATCACTGGATAATGTCCGTAAGATCACTGGATAATGTCCGTATGATCACTGGATAATGTCCGTAAGATCACTGGATAATGTCCGTATGATCACTGGATAATGTCCGTAAGATCGCTGGATAATGTCCGTAAGATCACTGGATAATGACCGTAAGATCGCTGGATAATGTCCGTAAGATCACTGGATAATGTCCTTAAGATCGCTGGATAATGTCCGTAAGATCACTGGATAATGTCCGTAAGATCGCTGGATAATATCCGTAAGATCACTGGATAATGTCCCTATGATCACTGGATAATGTCCGTATGATCGCTGAATAATGTCCATAAGATCACTGGATAATGTCCGTATGATCACTGGATAATGTCCGTAAGATCGCTGGATAATGTCCGTATGATCACTGGATAATGTCCGTATGATCACTGGATAATGTCCATAAGATCACTGGATAATGTCCGTATGATCACTGGATAATGTCCGTAAGATCGCTGGATAATGTCCGTAAGATCGCTGAATAATGTCCGTATGATCACTGGATAATGTCCGTAAGATCGCTGAATAATGTCCGTATGATCACTGGATAATATCCGTAAGATCACTGGATAATGTCCGTATGATCGCTGAATAATGTCCGTAAGATCACTGGATAATGTCCGTATGATCACTGGATAATGTCCATAAGATCACTGGATAATGTCCGTATGATCACTGGATAATGTCCATAAGATCACTGGATAATGTCCGTATGATCACTGGATAATGTCCATAAGATCACTGGATAATATCCGTATGATCACTGGATAATGTCCGTATGATCGCTGAATAATGTCCGTAAGATCACTGGATAATGTCCGTATGATCACTGGATAATGTCCATAAGATCACTGGATAATGTCCGTATGATCACTGGATAATGTCCGTAAGATCGCTGGATAATGTCCGTAAGATCGCTGAATAATGTCCGTATGATCACTGGATAATGTCCGTAAGATCGCTGGATAATGTCCGTAAGATCGCTGAATAATGTCCGTAAGATCACTGGATAATGTCCGTATGATCACTGGATAATGTCCGTAAGATCACTGGATAATGTCCTTAAGATCGCTGGATAATGTCCGTAAGATCGCTGAATAATGTCCGTAAGATCACTGTATAATGTCCGTAAGATCACTGGATAATGTCCGTATGATCGCTGGATAATGTCCATAAGATCGCTGAATAATGTCCGTATGATCGCTGGATAATGTCCGTAAGATCGCTGGATAATGACCGTAAGATCGCTGGATAATGTCCGTAAGATCACTGGATAATGTCCGTAAGATCACTGGATAATGTCCGTAAGATCACTGGATAATGTCCGTAAGATCACTGGATAATGTCCGTATGATCACTGGATAATGTCCGTATGATCACTGGATAATGTCCGTATGATCACTGAATAATGTCCGTATGATCACTGGATAATGTCCGTATGATCACTGGATAATGTCCGTATGATCACTGGATAATGTCCGTATGATCACTGGATAATGTCCGTATGATCACTGGATAATGTCCGTATGATCACTGGATAATGTCCGTATGATCACTGGATAATGTCCGTATGATCACTGAATAATGTCCGTATGATCACTGGATAATGTCCGTATGATCACTGGATAATGTCCGTATGATCACTGAATAATGTCCGTATGATCACTGGATAATGTCCGTAGGATCGCTGAATAATGTCCGTAAGATCACTGGATAATGTCCGTATGATCACTGGATAATGTCCGTAAGATCACTGGATAATGTCCGTATGATCGCTGGATAATGTCCGTATGATCACTGGATAATGTCCGTATGATCACTGAATAATGTCCGTATGATCACTGGATAATGTCCGTATGATCACTGGATAATGTCCGTATGATCACTGAATAATGTCCGTATGATCACTGGATAATGTCCGTATGATCACTGAATAATGTCCGTAAGATCACTGGATAATGTCCGTATGATCACTGGATAATGTCCGTATGATCACTGGATAATGTCCGGTGAGCGGCCGGTACTTTTTAGTGTCGTTTCTGATGAAAAACTACAGACGTGAAACATTTTAAAACTTGTGTTTTCTTAATGAGCGTCTCTACCATTTTATATCGTATAAAAATAAAATACCAACTTTCAGACACACCAACATTAACAGATAAACTTTAGCACAAACTAATTCATATTCAGTTTAGATGTTTGAGTGAACTAGAGCTCAATCTGTCGTTGATTATTCCTCTTAAATGATCTCGACGGTCCATCTGAAAGTGATGTGTGTGTGTGTGTGTAATGTGTGTAATATGTGTGTGATGTTTGCTGTTGTTCTTGTGTTCACAGATGAGCTCGTCTCACAGCAGTTTCTCAGAGGTGTGTGTTCATTCGTCTGTGGTCACTTTCTGTTGATTCTAGTCACAATTCTGTTTTTTCCTTCTTCCGCTGACCACAGAGAGCTATTAAAAAAACACACACACACACACACACACAGAGACACACTCACACTCACAGACACACACACTCACACAGACACGCTCACACACACACATCACTCAGACACGCTATCTCACACACACACACACTCAGACACTCACTCACACAGATGCACTCGCACACACACACACATCACACACACTCACAAACACGCACTCACACACACATGCACTCTAACACACATGCTCACACACACACACACACACACACACACACACACACACACATATAAGTGCATATCCTCTCAAGTGTTTTTGGACATGATTCAGTGTATCTGTGACGCCCTCATGAACAAACACTTCCATCAGTCACATCACCGTCTAGACGCCCATTTCTGCAAATCATAACTATGACATAAAAGTTGAAAATATGACAGTTGAAATTACAAAGAAACTCAGTAATGAATTCACCCTTTTAACTCTTTTCAACTTTTAATTTCATAATGACCGTCAAAACTACGACATCATATTTAGAAAGTTAAAAGTTGAAATCATAACTCAAAAAGTCAAGATTATGACATATTACGTCATAAGTCATAACTCAACTCAAATTCTGACTTAAAAAAATTGTTATTATGACTAATAATTAAACACAGGCAAACAGAGTAAAAACACAGAGTAAAAACACAGGCAAACAGAGTAAAAACACAGGCAAACAGTGTAAAAACACAGGCAAACGGTGTGCAAACAGAGTAAAGACACAGGCAAACAGAGTAAAAATACAGGCAAACAGGGTAAAAACAGGCAAACAGAGTAGAAACACAGGCAAACAGAGTAAAAACACAGACAAACAGGGTAAAAACAGGCAAACAGAGTAAAAACACAGGCAAACAGAGTAAAAACACAGGCAAACAGGGTAAAAACAGGCAAACAGAGTAAAAATACAGGCAAACAGGGTAAAAACAGGCAAACAGAGTAGAAACACAGGCAAACAGGGTAAAAACAGGCAAACAGAGTAGAAACACAGGCAAACAGGGTAAAAACACAGGCAAACAGGGTAAAAACAGGCAAACAGAGTAAAGACAGGCAAATAGAGTAAAAACACAGGCAAACAGAGTAAAAACACAGGAAAACAGAGTAAAGACACAGGCAAACAGGGTAAAAACACAGGCAAACAGGGTAAAAACACAGGCAAACAGAGTAAAGACACAGGCAAACAGAGTAAAAACACAGGCAAACAGAATTAAAACACAGGAAAACAGAGTAAAGACACAGGCAAACAGGGTAAAAACACAGGCAAACAGAGTAGAAACACAGGCAAACAGAGTAAAAACACAGGCAAACAGGGTAAAAACAGGCAAACAGAGTAGAAACACAGGCAAACAGGGTAAAAACACAGGCAAACAGAGTAGAAACACAGGCAAACAGAGTAAAAACACAGGCAAACAGAGTAAAACACAGACAAACAGAGTAAAAACACAGGCAAACAGGGTAAAAACAGGCAAAGAGAGTAGAAACACAGGCAAACAGAGTAAAAACACAGGCAAACGGTGCAAAAACACAGGCAAACAGAGTAAAAACACAGGCAAACAGAGTAAAAACAGGCAAACAGAGTAAAAACACAGACAAACAGAGTAAAGACACAGGCAAACAGGGTAAAAACACAGGCAAACAGAGTAAAAACACAGGCAAACAGAGTAGAAACACAGGCAAACAGAGTAGAAACACAGGCAAACAGAGGTAAAAACACAGGAAAACAGAGTTAAAACACTGGAAAACAGAGTAGAAACACAGGCAAACAGTGTAAAAACACAGGCAAACAGTGTAAAAACACAGGCAAACAGAGTAAAAACACAGGCAAACAGAGTAAAAACACAGGCAAACAGAGTAGAAACACAGGCAAACAGAGGTAAAAACACAGGAAAACAGAGTTAAAACACAGGCAAACAGGGGTAAAAACACAGGAAAACAGAGTTAAAACACAGGCAAACAGAGTAGAAACACAGGCAAACAGAGTAGAAACACAGGCAAACAGGGTAAAAACACAGGCAAACAGTGTAAAAACACAGGCAAACAGAGTAAAAACACAGGCAAACAATGTAAAAACACAGGCAAACAGGGTACAAACACAGGCAAACAGTGTAAAAACACAGGCAAACAGTGTAAAAACAGGCAAACATAGGTAAAAACACAGGCAAACAGAGTAAAAACACAGGCAAACGGTGTAAAAACACAGACGAACAGAGTAAAAACACAGACAAACAGAGTAAAAACAGTGTAAAAACACAGACAAACAGGGTAAAACACAGGCAAACATAGGTAAAAACACAGGAAAACAGGGTAAAAACACAGGCAAACAGGGTAAAACACAGGCAAACAGAGTAAAACAGGCAAACAGAGTAAAAACACAGGCAAACAGAGTAAAAACAGGCAAACACGGTAAAAACAGGCAAACAGAGTAGAAACACAGGCAAACAGAGTAAAAACACAGACAAACAGGGTAAAAACAGGCAAACAGAGTAAAAACACAGGCAAACAGAGTAAAAACACAGGCAAACAGGGTAAAAACAGGCAAACAGAGTAAAAATACAGGCAAACAGGGTAAAAACAGGCAAACAGAGTAGAAACACAGGCAAACAGGGTAAAAACAGGCAAACAGAGTAGAAACACAGGCAAACAGGGTAAAAACACAGGCAAACAGGGTAAAAACAGGCAAACAGAGTAAAGACAGGCAAATAGAGTAAAAACACAGGCAAACAGAGTAAAAACACAGGCAAACAGAATTAAAACACAGGAAAACAGAGTAAAGACACAGGCAAACAGGGTAAAAACACAGGCAAACAGAGTAGAAACACAGGCAAACAGAGTAAAAACACAGGCAAACAGGGTAAAAACAGGCAAACAGAGTAGAAACACAGGCAAACAGGGTAAAAACACAGGCAAACAGAGTAGAAACACAGGCAAACAGAGTAAAAACACAGGCAAACAGAGTAAAACACAGACAAACAGAGTAAAAACACAGGCAAACAGGGTAAAAACAGGCAAAGAGAGTAGAAACACAGGCAAACAGAGTAAAAACACAGGCAAACGGTGCAAAAACACAGGCAAACAGAGTAAAAACACAGGCAAACAGAGTAAAAACAGGCAAACAGAGTAAAAACACAGACAAACAGAGTAAAGACACAGGCAAACAGGGTAAAAACACAGGCAAACAGAGTAAAAACACAGGCAAACAGAGTAGAAACACAGGCAAACAGAGTAGAAACACAGGCAAACAGAGGTAAAAACACAGGAAAACAGAGTTAAAACACTGGAAAACAGAGTAGAAACACAGGCAAACAGTGTAAAAACACAGGCAAACAGTGTAAAAACACAGGCAAACAGAGTAAAAACACAGGCAAACAGAGTAAAAACACAGGCAAACAGAGTAGAAACACAGGCAAACAGAGGTAAAAACACAGGAAAACAGAGTTAAAACACAGGCAAACAGGGGTAAAAACACAGGAAAACAGAGTTAAAACACAGGCAAACAGAGTAGAAACACAGGCAAACAGAGTAGAAACACAGGCAAACAGGGTAAAAACACAGGCAAACAGTGTAAAAACACAGGCAAACAGAGTAAAAACACAGGCAAACAATGTAAAAACACAGGCAAACAGGGTACAAACACAGGCAAACAGTGTAAAAACACAGGCAAACAGTGTAAAAACAGGCAAACATAGGTAAAAACACAGGCAAACAGAGTAAAAACACAGGCAAACGGTGTAAAAACACAGACGAACAGAGTAAAAACACAGACAAACAGAGTAAAAACAGTGTAAAAACACAGACAAACAGGGTAAAACACAGGCAAACATAGGTAAAAACACAGGAAAACAGGGTAAAAACACAGGCAAACAGGGTAAAACACAGGCAAACAGAGTAAAACAGGCAAACAGAGTAAAAACACAGGCAAACAGAGTAAAAACAGGCAAACACGGTAAAAACAGGCAAACAGAGTAAAAACACAGGCAAACAGAGTAAAAACACAGGCAAACAGAGTAAAAACAGGCAAACAGAGTAAAAACAGGCAAACAGAGTAAAAACAGACAAACACGGTAAAAACAGGCAAACAGAGTAAAAACACAGGCAAACGGTGTAAAAACAGGCATACAGAGTAAAAACACAGGCAAACGGTGTAAAAACACAGGCAAACGGTGTAAAAACAGGCAAACAGAGTAAAGACACAGGCAAACATGGTAAAACAGGCATACAGAATAGAAACAGGCAAACAGAGTAAAAACACAGACAAACAGAGTAAAAACACAGGCAAACAGTGTAAAAACAGGCAAACGGTGTAAAAACACAGGCAAACAGAGGTAAAACACAGACAAACAGGGTAAAACACAGGAAAACAGAGGTAAAAACACAGGCAAACAGTGTAAAAACACAGGAAAACGGTGTAAAATCAGGCAAACAGAGTAAAAACACAGGCAAAAAGTGTAAAAACACAGGCAAACAGAGTAAAAACACAGGAAAACAGTGTAAAAACACAGACAAACATAGTTAAAACACAGGCAAAAAGTGTAAAAACACAGGCAAACAGGGTAAAACAGGCAAACTGAGTAAAAACACAGGCAAACAGAGTAAAAACACAGACAAACAGAGTTAAAACACAGGCAAACAGGGTAAAAACACAGACAAACAGAGTAAAAAAACAGACAAACAGAGTAAAAACACAGACAAACAGAGTAAAAACACAGGCAAACAGAGTAAAAACACAGACAAACAGAGTAAAACACAGGCAAACAGAGTAAAAACAGGCAAACAGAGTAAAACACAGGCAAACAGTGTAAAAACACAGGAAAACGGTGTAAAATCAGGCAAACAGAGTAAAAACACAGACAAACAGAGTAAAAACACAGACAAACAGAGTAAAAACACAGGCAAACAGAGTAAAAACACAGACAAACAGAGTAAAAACAGGCAAACAGAGTAAAACACAGGCAAACAGAGTAAAAACACAGGCAAACAGAGTAAAAACACAGACAAACAGAGTAAAAACACAGGCAAACAGAGTAAAAACACAGACAAACAGAGTAAAAACAGGCAAACAGAGTAAAACACAGGCAAACAGAGTAAAACACAGGCAAACTGAGTAAAAACACAGGCAAACAGAGTAAAACACAGGCAAACAGAGTAAAAACACAGGCAAACAGAGTAAAACACAGGCAAACAGAGTAAAGACACAGGCAAACAGAGTAAAACACAGGCAAACAGAGTAAAGACACAGGCAAACAGAGTAAAAACAGGCAAACAGAGTAAAAGAGGCAGACAGAGTAAAACACAGGCAAACAGAGTAAAAACACAGTCAAACAGAGTAAAAACACAGACAAACAGAGTAAAACACAGGCAAACAGAGTAAAAACAGGCAAACAGAGTAAAACACAGGCAAACAGAGTAAAGACACAGGCAAACAGAGTAAAAACACAGGCAAACAGAGTAAAAACACAGGCAAACAGAGTAAAAACACAGACAAACGGAGTAAAAACAGGCAAACAGAGTAGAAACACAGGCAAACAGAGTAAAAACACAGGCAAACAGAGTAAAAACACAGGCAAACAGAGTAAAAACAGGCAAACAGAGTAAAAACACAGACAAACAGAGTAAAAACACAGGCAAACAGAGTAAAAACACAGGCAAACAGAGTAAAAACACAGACAAACGGAGTAAAAACAGGCAAACAGAGTAGAAACACAGGAAAACAGAGTAAAAACACAGGCAAACAGAGTAAAAACACAGACAAACGGAGTAAAAACAGGCAAACAGAGTAGAAACACAGGCAAACAGAGTAAAAACACAGGCAAACAGAGTAAAAACACAGGCAAACAGAGTAAAAACAGGCAAACAGAGTAAAGACACAGGCAAACAGAGTAAAAACACAGACAAACAGAGTAAAAACACAGGCAAACAGAGTAAAAACACAGACAAACGGAGTAAAAACAGGCAAACAGAGTAGAAACACAGGCAAACAGAGTAAAAACACAGGCAAACAGAGTAAAGACACAGGCAAACAGAGTAAAGACAAAGGCAAACAGAGTAAAAACACAGACAAACGGAGTAAAAACAGGCAAACAGAGTAGAAACACAGGCAAACAGAGTAAAAACACAGGCAAACAGAGTAAAGACAAAGGCAAACAGAGTAAAAACACAGACAAACAGAGTAAAAACACAGGCAAACAGAGTAAAAGAGGCAAACAGAGTAAAACACAGGCAAACAGAGTAAAAACACAGACAAACAGAGTAAAACACAGGCAAACAGAGTAGAAACAGGCAAACAGAGTAAAACACAGGCAAACAGTAAAGACACAGGCAAACAGAGTAAAAACACAGACAAACAGAGTAAAAACACAGGCAAACAGAGTAAAAACACAGGCAAACAGAGTAAAAACACAGACAAACGGAGTAAAAACAGGCAAACAGAGTAGAAACACAGGCAAACAGAGTAAAAACACAGGCAAACAGAGTAAAAACACAGGCAAACAGAGTAAAAACACAGGCAAACAGAGTAAAAACACAGACAAACAGAGTAAAAACACAGGCAAACAGAGTAAAACACAGGCAAACAGAGTAAAAACACAGGCAAACAGAGTAAAAACACAGACAAACGGAGTAAAAACAGGCAAACGGAGTAGAAACAGAGGCAAACAGAGTAAAAACACAGGCAAACAGAGTAAAGACACAGGCAAACAGAGTAAAAACACAGACAAACAGAGTAAAAACACAGGCAAACAGAGTAAAAACACAGGCAAACAGAGTAAAAACACAGGCAAACAGAGTAAAAACAGGCAAACAGAGTAAAACACAGGCAAACAGAGTAAAAACACAGGCAAACAGAGTAGAAACACAGGCAAACAGAGTAAAAACACAGACAAACAGAGTAGAAACACAGGCAAACAGAGTAAAAACACAGGCAAACAGAGTAAAAACACAGGCAAACAGAGTGAAAACAGGCAAACAGAGTAAAACACAGGCAAACAGAGTAAAAACAGGCAAACAGAGTAAAACACAGGCAAACAGAGTAAAAACACAGGCAAACAGAGTAAAAACACAGACAAACAGAGTAAAAACAGGCAAACAGAGTAAAACACAGGCAAACAGAGTAAAAACACAGGCAAACAGAGTAAAAACACAGACAAACAGAGTAAAAACACAGGCAAACAGAGTAAAAACACAGACAAACAGAGTAAAAACAGGCAAACAGAGTAAAACACAGGAAAACAGAGTAAAACACAGGCAAACTGAGTAAAAACACAGGCAAACAGAGTAAAACACAGGCAAACAGAGTAAAAACACAGGCAAACAGAGTAAAACACAGGCAAACAGAGTAAAAACAGGCAAACAGAGTAAAACACAGGCAAACAGAGTAAAGACAGAGGCAAACAGAGTAAAAACACAGACAAACGGAGTAAAAACAGGCAAACAGAGTAGAAACACAGGCAAACAGAGTAAAAACACAGGCAAACAGAGTAAAGACAAAGGCAAACAGAGTAAAAACACAGACAAACAGAGTAAAAACACAGGCAAACAGAGTAAAAGAGGCAAACAGAGTAAAACACAGGCAAACAGAGTAAAAACACAGACAAACAGAGTAAAACACAGGCAAACAGAGTAGAAACAGGCAAACAGAGTAAAAACACAGGCAAACAGAGTAAAACACAGGCAAACAGAGTAAAGACACAGGCAAACAGAGTAAAACACAGGCAAACAGAGTAAAGACACAGGCAAACAGAGTAAAAACAGGCAAACAGAGTAAAAGAGGCAGACAGAGTAAAACACAGGCAAACAGAGTAAAGACACAGGCAAACAGAGTAAAAACACAGACAAACAGAGTAAAAACACAGGCAAACAGAGTAAAAACACAGACAAACGGAGTAAAAACAGGCAAACAGAGTAGAAACACAGGCAAACAGAGTAAAAACACAGGCAAACAGAGTAAAAACACAGGCAAACAGAGTAAAAACACAGACAAACAGAGTAAAAACAGGCAAACAGAGTAAAACACAGGCAAACAGAGTAAAACACAGGCAAACAGAGTAAAGACACAGGCAAACAGAGTAAAACACAGGCAAACAGAGTAAAGACACAGGCAAACAGAGTAAAAACAGGCAAACAGAGTAAAAGAGGCAGACAGAGTAAAACACAGGCAAACAGAGTAAAAACACAGTCAAACAGAGTAAAAACACAGACAAACAGAGTAAAACACAGGCAAACAGAGTAAAAACAGGCAAACAGAGTAAAACACAGGCAAACAGAGTAAAGACACAGGCAAACAGAGTAAAAACACAGGCAAACAGAGTAAAAACACAGGCAAACAGAGTAAAAACACAGACAAACGGAGTAAAAACAGGCAAACAGAGTAGAAACACAGGCAAACAGAGTAAAAACACAGGCAAACAGAGTAAAAACACAGGCAAACAGAGTAAAAACAGGCAAACAGAGTAAAAACACAGACAAACAGAGTAAAAACACAGGCAAACAGAGTAAAAACACAGGCAAACAGAGTAAAAACACAGACAAACGGAGTAAAAACAGGCAAACAGAGTAGAAACACAGGAAAACAGAGTAAAAACACAGGCAAACAGAGTAAAAACACAGACAAACGGAGTAAAAACAGGCAAACAGAGTAGAAACACAGGCAAACAGAGTAAAAACACAGGCAAACAGAGTAAAAACACAGGCAAACAGAGTAAAAACAGGCAAACAGAGTAAAGACACAGGCAAACAGAGTAAAAACACAGACAAACAGAGTAAAAACACAGGCAAACAGAGTAAAAACACAGACAAACGGAGTAAAAACAGGCAAACAGAGTAGAAACACAGGCAAACAGAGTAAAAACACAGGCAAACAGAGTAAAGACACAGGCAAACAGAGTAAAGACAAAGGCAAACAGAGTAAAAACACAGACAAACGGAGTAAAAACAGGCAAACAGAGTAGAAACACAGGCAAACAGAGTAAAAACACAGGCAAACAGAGTAAAGACAAAGGCAAACAGAGTAAAAACACAGACAAACAGAGTAAAAACACAGGCAAACAGAGTAAAAGAGGCAAACAGAGTAAAACACAGGCAAACAGAGTAAAAACACAGACAAACAGAGTAAAACACAGGCAAACAGAGTAGAAACAGGCAAACAGAGTAAAACACAGGCAAACAGTAAAGACACAGGCAAACAGAGTAAAAACACAGACAAACAGAGTAAAAACACAGGCAAACAGAGTAAAAACACAGGCAAACAGAGTAAAAACACAGACAAACGGAGTAAAAACAGGCAAACAGAGTAGAAACACAGGCAAACAGAGTAAAAACACAGGCAAACAGAGTAAAAACACAGGCAAACAGAGTAAAAACACAGGCAAACAGAGTAAAAACACAGACAAACAGAGTAAAAACACAGGCAAACAGAGTAAAACACAGGCAAACAGAGTAAAAACACAGGCAAACA
>CM042244.1:59925378-59947327 GCA_023566225.1 Romanogobio albipinnatus
GTAAATTTAGATGTTGATCACAGACGACAGTGACTCAACAGTCCAGTGAGAGAGACCTTACGCTTTCATTTCCTCAAGCTCTACTCGCCGGACTCTGCTGCCCCCATGTGGGGGAATTACATCACACTAAAGAATTAAATCACACTAAAGAATTAAATCACACTAAAGAATTAAATCACACTAAAGAATTAAATCACACTAAAGAATTACATCACATTATTAAATTAAATAAAATTAAACGATTAAATCAAATTAAATAAATACATTAAATAATTTAATTAAAATTAAATAATGGTGGAATAACGTCACATTATTAAATCACATTAAATAATTTAATTTAATTAAAGAATGGAGTTCAATTCAATTATTAAATAAATAAAATAATTAAATTAAATCAATACATTAAATATAAATAATTAATTTAAATCAAATTACATTATTAAATAAACTTAAATCATTTAATTAAATAACATCATTAAATCACAATAGATAATTTAATTAATTAAATTAAATAAATAAAACAATTAAATTAAATAATTACATTTTATAAAATTAAGTATTGAATTAAATGCAATCCCATAATTAAATAACTTCAGTTAAATTAAAGAATTAAATTGAGTTAAAGTTTTTTATTTTAATGTAATTATTTAATTTTCTTTGATTTGATTCCATTTGTATTATTTATTTAATTATTTAATTTATGAAATAAAATAAAATAACAATTAAATCACATTAAATAAATTAAATTTAAAGAATTAAATTAAATATTTAAATAAAATCTTAAGTAATAACTTAATTAAATTAAATAATTAAATTGAATAAAATTACTGTCTGAACACACACGTCTGAACACACACACACACACTGTCTGAACACACACACACACACTGTCTGAACACACACACACACACACACACTGTCTGAACACACACACACACACACACACTGTCTGAACACACACTGTCTGAACACACACACACACACTGTCTGAACACACACTGTCTGAACACACAGGTCTGAACACACACACACACACACACACACGTCTGAACACACACATACACACACACAGGTCTGAACACACACACACACACACACACACACACACACACACACACACACACAGGTCTGAACACACACACACACACAGGTCTGAACACACACACACACACACACACACACACACACACACACACACAGGTCTGAACACACACACACACACACACACAGGTCTGAACACACACACACACACACACACACAGGTCTGAACACACACACACACACACACACAGGTCTGAACACACACACACACACACACAGGTCTGAACACACACACACACAGGTCTGAACACACACACACACACACACACACACAGGTCTGAACACACACACACACACACACACACACACACACAGGTCTGAACACACACACACACACACACACACACACACACACAGGTCTGAACACACACACACACACACACAGGTCTGAACACACACACACACACACACACAGGTCTGAACACACACACACACACACACACACAGGTCTGAACACACACACACACACACACACACACAGGTCTGAACACACACACACACAGGTCTGAACACACACACACACACACACACACACACACACACAGGTCTGAACACACACACACACACACACACACAGGTCTGAACACACACACACACACACACACACACAGGTCTGAACACACACACACACACACACACACACACACACACAGGTCTGAACACACACACACACACACACACAGGTCTGAACACACACACACACACACACACACACAGGTCTGAACACACACACACACACACACACACACACAGGTCTGAACACACACACACACACAGGTCTGAACACACACACACACAGGTCTGAACACACACACACAGGTCTGAACACACACACACAGGTCTGAACACACACACACACAGGTCTGAACACACACACACACAGGTCTGAACACACACACACACAGGTCTGAACACACACACACACAGGTCTGAACACACACACACACAGGTCTGAACACACACACACACAGGTCTGAACACACACACACACAGGTCTGAACACACACTGGTTGTGTTGTGTTGTCAGGTCGAGCTCATGAGTCTGCTGAAGCGATGAAGAGCCCGTCTGAGACTCTCCTCATCATCGCCGGGGCGTCTGTCGTCGGGGCTCTGGTGCTGGTCGTCGTGGTGACCATCATCTTCACCAACTGTCACCTCAGACACAAGAACAGGAAGCTGAGACGGGCGCTCAGTGCCAGAACGTGAGTCTGACCTTTGACCTTGAGATTATCTGGAGATGCAGTCACATGACGCCGGTGTTTGTGTCTCAGGGAGGAGATGCTCAGCCTATCACGCCAGGTGTCGATGAGGAGACTGAACTCCATCACCTCTGACCCCCGGATGGCGGTACACACACACACACACACACACGCCTGCTCTCAGCTTTACTCTCATTAAAGGCGCAGTGTGTAATTACTGCACTCAGAGGCGTGTCTTGATTCGTGAGTGGGCGGAGCTTTTATTCTGCCGCGAGCGCTTCCGCTTCTTCCGCTCATGCGTGTGTGTGTTTGATCCTCTCACACACACATGTGAGTGTGTTAAAGTGATGTTGTGATGTCGGCTGGGCGCTGCTATGAGACACTTGTTCACTCTGCAGTGAGCGAGATCATATGAGGCGGGAACACATGGCACTCTGTGCGCTAAACCAACAACAGCAGATTTACACAATCAGACGAACTGTGTTGAGCTGGAGAACAATGAGGAGTTTCTGTCCATCAATGACCCAAACACTGGCTAATAACACACACCAGATATTAAAGCCGCTAGTGTTGCCATGGTTACCGCACAACAACACCGGCGGGGATGATGTCACTGATGGGCGGAGCACACACACGGGCCGCGTCCTGGGGAAAATCACTGAGTTAAACATTCTGGGACACATTTGGGATAAAGTCAACACAATATCTAACACTGATCTAGAGCAGATCTTACACACTGCGCCTTTAACTCTCAGACTCTTGCTCTTGATCAGTTCCAGTGACTCTCAGATTCTTCTTTACTTGATGTTTATAATATAAAGTGGATGATTTTAAGCTGCTCTGCCTTCAGTAACATGATCTTTGTGAAGTAAAGTGTGTGTGTGTGTGTGTGTTCCTGTGCGTGTTTGTGTGTGTGTGTTCTGCAGGCAGAGGATGCTTCGCTGATGATGGACAGCATGATGAATAAAAGTGTTTTATCAGTGACTGTGAGTTCAGCTCTCACACACACACTCACTTACACACACTCACTTACACACACTCACTTACACTCACTCTCACACGCACTCACAAACACACTCACTCTCTCACACACGCGCACACACACACACACTCACTCTCGCACACACTCTCACACACACTCTCTCACACACTCACAAGTGCACACTCACTCACTCACTCTCGCTCACTCTCACACACTCACGCTCACTCTCACACACACTCTCTCACACACACACACACACAAACAAACACACTCACTCACTCACACACTCACTCTCACACATGCACACACTCAATCTCTCACACATGCAGACACACACACACACACACACGTACTCACACACACACACGCACTCACTCACTCTCTTCTCACTCACTCACTCATTCACTCACTCACTCACTCTCACACATGCACACACACACACACTCACACATGCACTCACTCTCTCACACACACACACACACACAAATGTACTCACACACACACACACACACGCACTCACTCACTCTCTTCTCACTCACTCACTCATTCACTCACTCACTCACTCACACACATGCACACACACACACACACTCACACATGCACTCACTCTCTCACACACACACACTCACACACACACACACACGCAAACACTCAAACATGCACTCACTCACACTCACTCTCACACACGCACACACTCACTCGCACACACTCACTCTCACACGCACACTCACTCACTCACACACACACACACTCACACTCACTCACACACACTCTCACTCACTCACACACACTTATACACACTCACTCACTCACTCTCGCACACACACACGCACACTCACTCACTCTCACACGCGCACACACTCACATACTCGCACACTCACTCACACACACTCTCTCACACTCACTCACTCACATACACACACACACACACACACACTCTCTCACACTCACTCACACACACTCACTCTCTCACACGCACACACACACACTCACACTCACTTACACACACACACACTCACACACACTCACTCTCTCACATACTCTCTCTCTCACACACACACACTCACCGCCTGCGGTTTCCACTCATGACCGGGAACACACACACACACACTTGCAGAACTCCGGAAACACAAACTACATCCACTGTTCCCTTAACGCTGGGATTGTGTGAAGCTGAACAACGTGATCTTTCCCTCACACACACACACACACACACACACACACTTCTTTAGTGACATTGTTGATCTTATGTCTAAAAACACAATGCCAGCGCCGCCGACGGCTCCAGTAACCAAACGAAGCTTGTGTGTGTGTGTGTGTGTGTGTTTGTGTGTGTGTGTTATGAGCCTTTAACTCTGATGAACTGAAAATGCCTCTTAAAGAGGAGTCGCCTCCAGCCCTGCACTGGGACGTGTCACCAGATAAACTCTCTCTCTCTCTGTCTCTTCAGGATCACTCCATGCTGAGCGACCCCAGAGGCCGGCACGCAGACGGAGAGTACGACAGCCTCGGCCGCCCCGCCATCCACCCGTCGTCCCAGAGGAAGAGCCGAGAGCTGGAGGAGGACGAGCGAGACGAGCGGAGGCGGAGAGTCGAGTCCTACGTCCAGTGCAGCAACATGTCTCTGGTGAGCGCGCCACACACACTCTCATGATCCAGGAGCTCTACAGCGCTAACACTCGTGTGTTCCAGGACTCTGGGCTTCACCGGGAGCAGAGTTCTCCTCCTCGCTCCGTCAGCTCCATGGACGGATGGAAGCGCGGCTCTCGCAGGGAGATTCACCGGGAGAGGGACGTGCAGCGAGAGCGAATCCCTGAGGGAGAGGAGGGAAGCCCACATCAGATCCAGGAGGCGCTTTCCAACTACTTCCAGTGCAGCGACGGACGCCTGACGCCCAAGGACAACGCCAACGCCATCATCATACCCGCCGCACGCAGACAGATCCTCTGATGAGGACCGCCACCGTTACACACACACACTCGGACAGATCATCTGATGAGGACCGCCACTGTTACACACACACACTCGGACAGATCATCTGATGAGGACCGCCACTGTTACACACACACACACACACACACACACCACATCATATGAACATGCCTCACATTCTTTCCGGGCTTGGAGCAACACGAGGGAACTATAGATTTTTAATATGAATGTTTGGACTGATGATCAGCAAACACACACACACACACACTCTTCCATACGATGATAGGATGGTAAACGATGGAGACGTTGAGCAGGCGTTGAGCAGGCGTTGAGCAGGCGTTCAGCAGACGTTGAGCAGGCGTTGAGCAGACGTTGAGCAGGCGTTGAGCAGACGTTGAGCAGACGTTGAGCAGGCGTTGAGCAGGCGTTCAGCAGGCGTTGAGCAGACGTTGAGCAGACGTTGAGCAGACGTTGAGCAGACGTTGAGCAGGCGTTGAGCAGGCGTTGAGCAGATGTTCAGCAGATGTTCAGCAGGCGTTGAGCAGGCGTTGAGCAGACGTTGAGCAGGCGTTGAGCAGACGTTGAGCAGGCGTTCAGCAGGCGTTCAGCAGACGTTCAGCAGGCCGTTGAGCAGACGTTCAGCAGACGTTGAGCAGACGTTGAGCAGGCGTTGAGCAGACGTTCAGCAGACGTTGAGCAGACGTTGAGCAGGCGTTGAGCAGACGTTGAGCAGACGTTGAGCAGGCGTTGAGCAGACGTTGAGCAGGCGTTGAGCAGACGTTGAGCAGACGTTGAGCAGACGTTGAGCAGGCGTTGAGCAGGCGTTCAGCAGGCGTTCAGCAGACGTTCAGCAGGCGTTCAGCAGGCGTTCAGCAGACGTTGAGCAGACGTTGAGCAGGCGTTGAGCAGGCGTTGAGCAGACGTTGAGCAGGCGTTCAGCAGGCGTTGAGCAGGCGTTGAGCAGGCTTTGAGCAGGCGTTGAGCAGACGTTCAGCAGGCGTTGAGCAGGCGTTGAGCAGGCGTTGAGCAGGCGTTGAGCAGACGTTGAGCAGGCGTTGAGCAGGCGTTGAGCAGGCGTTGAGCAGACGTTGAGCAGACGTTGAGCAGGCGTTGAGCAGGCGTTGAGCAGGCGTTGAGCAGGCGTTGAGCAGGCGTTGAGCAGGCGTTGAGCAGGCGTTGAGCAGGCGTTCAGCAGGCGTTGAGCAGGCGTTCAGCAGGCGTTGAGCAGGCGTTGAGCTGACGTTCAGAAGACGTTGAGCAGACGTTCAGCAGACGTTCAGCAGGCGTTGACTGGCGTTGAGCTGACGTTCAGCAGACGTTCAGCAGGCGTTGAGCAGACGTTGAGCAGACGTTGAGCAGACGTTGAGCAGGCGTTGAGCAGGCGTTCAGCAGGCGTTGAGCAGGCGTTGAGCAGGCGTTGAGCAGACGTTCAGAAGACATTGAGCAGGCGTTCAGCAGGCGTTCAGCAGACGTTGAGCAGGCGTTGAGCAGACGTTCAGAAGACGTTGAGCAGACGTTCAGCAGACGTTGAGCAGGCGTTGAGCAGGCGTTGAGCTGACGTTCAGCAGGCGTTCAGCAGGCGTTGAGCAGACGTTGAGCAGGCGTTGAGCAGGCGTTGAGCAGACGTTGAGCAGGCGTTGAGCAGACGTTGAGCAGACGTTGAGCAGGCGTTGAGCAGGCGTTGAGCAGACGTTGAGCAGACGTTGAGCAGACGTTGAGCAGACGTTGAGCAGACGTTGAGCAGACGTTGAGCAGACGTTGAGCAGACGTTGAGCAGACGTTGAGCAGACGTTGAGCAGACGTTGAGCAGACGTTGAGCAGACGTTGAGCAGACGTTGAGCAGACGTTGAGCAGACGTTGAGCAGACGTTGAGCAGACGTTGAGCAGACGTTGAGCAGACGTTGAGCAGACGTTGAGCAGACGTTGAGCAGACGTTGAGCAGACGTTCAGCAGGCGTTGACTGGCGTACGGATGTGTTTCTACCTCTCAGTGTCGAGACAACAAAACTGTGATGAAGTGTCGCTTAATGATATGATTATCAATTCCACCATAACATACACACGTCAGACTTTCACTTTTGTTTGAATTTGCACTGTTTATTACATATTCATCTGTAATGATATCAAAATACTCTTGTGTTATAGGATGTTTATATTTATAGTACACAAGACTCTCTTCTGCTCATTAATCTGATCCTAACTCCAGTAACAGTGAAATATTCCTCCTCCATATAAAGCCTCTCTGTTGGTCTCCTGCTCCTTCAGTTATTGTTGCTGCTGTACAGATGTACATTCATATGATTATGGCACACACCCTATTAAACCCTGAACTCAAGCGGTTCGTCCGCCGATATTCCGGACGGATTTATATTTACTCCATCGCTGTATTTGTTACATTATTGCGCCGTGTGTAAATGTTGTGATTCTGAGTTTGATGATTTCATTGGCTGTTGTGGCGAGTGTGTGACGAGTCTTCAACACTTTACTGTACTAACTAACCAAGAGCACCACTGTTCCAGTATTCATTCATCTGAACCGTTCATCTGTTACACTGACATGAGTTAGTGTAGAAACATTCGTCACTCGCAAACTGCACAAAGAAATGGCAATGAATTAAACATGTTGGAAAAGTATTTTATCTACAGCTTAAATCATTTGTACAGTGTAGTTCATGTTCGCAACATTAAATTAGCAGATGCAACTTGTAAATGTTGAAATTGATAAATGCTTTTTTATTGTAAGTTCATAACTGATGAATCCTGAATGTATATTGTTAGCAACTTCAGTTAAATAAAAAGATCTAATGTGAGCCTGACTAGTTTTGAAGAGTTTAATCATCTGACGTTCATACACTATATAGCCAGAAGTGTTGAGCCGCCCCTCCTCATCCCTGAGTTCAGGTGTTCAACCCCTTCATGGCCACAGGTGTGTAACTCAAACACTAGGCCTGCAGACGCTTCTACACACATCAGTGAGAGAATGGACCGCTCTCAGGAGCTCAGAGAACTCAAGCTCTAGTCCTGCAGACGCTTCTACACACATCAGTGAGAGAATGGGCCGCTCTCAGGAGCTCAGAGAACTCAAGCTCTAGACCTGCAGACGCTTCTACACACATCAGTGAGAGAATGGGCCGCTCTCAGGAGCTCAGAGAACTCAAGCTCTAGACCTGCAGACGCTTCTACACACATCAGAGAGAGAATGGGCCGCTCTCAGGAGCTCAGAGAACTCAAGCTCTAGACCTGCAGACGCTTCTACACACATCAGTGAGAGAATGAGCCGCTCTCAGGAGCTCAGAGAACTCAAGCTCTAGACCTGCAGACGCTTCTACACACATCAGTGAGAGAATGGGCCGCTCTCAGGAGCTCAGAGAACTCAAGCTCTAGTCCTGCAGACGCTTCTACACACATCAGTGAGAGAATGGGCCGCTCTCAGGAGCTCAGAGAACTCAAGCTCTAGACCTGCAGACGCTTCTACACACATCAGTGAGAGAATGGGCCGCTCTCAGGAGCTCAGAGAACTCAAGCTCTAGACCTGCAGACGCTTCTACACACATCAGTGAGAGAATGGGCCGCTCTCAGGAGCTCAGAGAACTCAAGCTCTAGACCTGCAGACGCTTCTACACACATCAGTGAGAGAATGGGCCGCTCTCAGGAGCTCAGAGAACTCAAGCTCTAGACCTGCAGACGCTTCTACACACATCAGTGAGAGAATGGACCGCTCTCAGGAGCTCAGAGAACTCAAGCGTGGGGCCGTGATCGCTGGACACCTGTGCAATAAGGCCATTCGGGACATTTCCTCACTACTCAATATTCCACGCTCAACTGTTAGTGGGATTTGAACATAGTGGAAGCCATTGGGAACAACAGCAACTCAGCCACAGAGAGCGGGGTCAGCGCATGCTGAGGGCCACAGAGCGGGGTCAGCGCATGCTGAGGGTCACAGAGTGGGGTCAGCGCATGCTAAGGGTCACAGAGTGGGGTCAGCGCATGCTGAGGGTCACAGAGTGGGGTCAGCGCATGCTGAGGGTCACAGAAGTCGCCAACTTTCTGCAGAGTCAAGAGCTCCAGACCTCCAGACTTCTGTGGCCTCCAGATGAGCTCAAGAACAGTGTGTAGAGCTTCATGGAATGGGTTTCCATGGCCGAGCAGCTCATCCAAGCCTTACAGCACCAAGTGCAATGCAAAGCGTGGGATGCAGTGGGGTAAAGCGTGCCGCCACTGGACTCTAGAGCAGTGGAGACGTGTTCTCTGACGTGTTCTTGTTTTTCAGGGGTTAGTTCCAGTGAAAGGAACTCTTAATGCTTCACCAAGACATTTTGGACAATTTCATGCTCCCATCTTTGTGGGATCAGTTTGGGGACGGCCCCTTCCTGTCCCAGCATGCCTGCGCTCCAGTGCTCAAAGCATCACTCCATAAAGACATGGATGAGCGAGTTTGGTGTGGAGGAACTGGACTGGCCTGCACAGAGTCCTGACCTCAACCCGATAGAACACCTTTGGGATGAATTAGAGCGGAGACTGAGAGCCAGGCCTTCTCGTCCAACATCACAGATGCGCTTCTAGAAGAATCCCCATAAACACACTCCTAAACCTTGAGGAGAGAAGAGCTGAAGCTGGTAGAGCTGTGACTCCATATTAAACACTGCGGATTGAGAATGGGAAGCTCATGTGTGTGTGTGAAGGCAGGCGATACAACACTTCTGGGGATATAGTGTGTGTGTGTGTGTGTGTGTGTGTGTGTTTTGTATATTTCTAAAGTTGAGTTAGTCACACTAATAAAGATCAGTGATCTGTGAAGAGCTGTAGTGACTGTGAGGGATGTGTTGATGTCTGGAGGTTCTGCTGGTGGATCTTCTGGTGTGTGCGCAGGTTGCTGAGCTGTGAGAAGCTCCGGCCGCAGACGCCGCACAGGAAGGGCTTCTCTCCGGTGTGGACGCGCCGGTGCATCTGCAGGTGACTGGAGTGGTCGAAGCTCTTCCCGCAGAACGGACAGATGAACCACTTCTCTCTGCTGGAGAACAAGGCATCACTGCGGCCCGGAGACGCTCCGCTCATCTGGTGTGTGAGGAGGAAGTCTGACCGTGAGTCCTGACCAGAGCTTCGGCTGCTCATGGTCTGACTGACCGCACACGCGTGTGTTCCTGCGGCCGTCTGCCGATCCTCCTCATCTGTGATCTCAGGACAGCTCTGCTTCATCTCCACTGGGCCAAAGTCTTCCTCGTTCTGAGGAGCGTCGAGGTCTTCCTGTGCGTCTCTGTCGTCTGGACTCCCATCGAGCTGAAGCTTCTGAACGAGACGCCCTGCAACAAACCACAGCACTCAAGCTCGGAGCTACTAATGCGTTATTATAGGTCATTATATTTCACAACGAGGATGTTTTTCCATTCTCGTAAAAGGAGAATCAAATCAAATCAAATCACTTTATTGTCACTCTACCATATGCACAAGTGCAACAGTAGGTGAAATTCTTAGGTGCAGTTCCGAGCAACATAGTAGTCATGACATGACATGTACAACATTTAAAGCAGCAACAGATTACACATCTGATGCGCACACAATTACTCACAGCACAGTATACACTACAATAAACAATAAATAATTTACACAATGTGAGTGTAGTTCTCACAGCTTTAAACAATATACACATACTTACAATATACATATACTTTAAACAATATACACTAAACATACACTAAACAATACACATTACGCAATACACATTACGCTATAATAGTAATAATAATATACAATGTACAGTATAAAATATTATTCACAGATTGAAAAATTGAAATCCAAAGTGCAATAGATGCTGTATGATAAATAAATGTGTATATAATGTGTGTGTATCTACAGTGGGTTGTGCGGAGTGATATTCTGTCCAGTGTGTGTTATGATCCTGATGGATCAAGAGTTAAGTAGTCTGATTGCTTGTGGGAAGAAGCTGTTCTGGAGTCGGCTGGTGCGTGTTCTGATGCTGCGGTACCGTCTGCCTGATGGCAGCAGTGAGAGCAGCCCATGGTTCGGGTGGCTAGAGTCTCTGATGATCCTCTGAGCTCTCTTCACACACCGCCTGGCGTAAATGTCCTGGAGGGAGGGAAGCTCACCTCCGATGATGCAGCTGGCCGTGCGCACTACCCTTTGCAGGGCCTTGCGGCTGCGGGCGGTACTGTTGCCGTACCAGGTGGTGATGCAGCCAGTCAGCAGGCTCTCTATGGTGCAGGTGTAGAAGCGTGTGAGGATGTGGCGGTTCATTCCAAACCTCCTCAGCCGTCGCAGGAAGAAAAGGCGCTGATGAGCCTTCTTCACAACGGCCTCGGAGTGGACGGACCATGAGAGTTCCTCTGTGATGTGGACACCGAGGAACTTGAAGCTCCTGACTCTCTCCACCGGTGCTCCATCGATGGTGATGGGGCGGTGTTCTCTCTCATTCCTCCTGAAGTCGACCACCAGCTCCTTGGTCTTGCTGACGTTGAGGGAGAGGTTGTGCTCCTGACACCACCGTGTCAGAGTGTGCACCTCCTCTCTGTAGGCCGTTTCATCATTGTCGGTGATAAGACCTACCACCGTCGTATCGTCAGCAAACTTGATGATGGTGGTGGAGCTGTGTAGCATCAGATTTTTCATCAGTGTAGCATCAGATTTTAAACGTTCATATGGGCAGGGCTTGACCAGTGCAGCCATGATGAGGGACTACACAAAACCAACATAAACACATCTAACTAAAATATACCCCAAGAATGATTTAATAAAGTTATAAAAACACTTTTTCTGACCATTCAAAACATTTTAAAAATCAATGTTGAAATACGTGTTACGTTACTCTTGAGTGTTCTCTGAGTGTTACTCTTGAGTGTTCTCTGAGCGTTACTCTTGAGTGTTCTCTGAGCGTTACTCTTGAGTGTTCTCTGAGTGTTACTCTTGAGTGTTCTCTGAGCGTTACTCTTGAGTGTTCTCTGAGTGTTACTCTTGAGTGTTCTCTGAGCGTTACTCTTGAGTGTTCTCTGAGCGTTACTCTTGAGTGTTCTCTGAGTGTTACTCTTGAGTGTTCTCTGAGCGTTACTCTTGAGTGTTCTCTGAGCGTTACTCTTGAGTGTTCTCTGAGCGTTACTCTTGAGTGTTCTCTGAGCGTTACTCTTGAGTGTTCTCTGAGCGTTACTCTTGAGTGTTCTCTGAGCGTTACTCTTGAGTGTTGTCTGAGTGTTACTCTTGAGTGTTCTCTGAGTGTTACTCTTGAGTGTTCTCTGAGTGTTACTCTTGAGTGTTCTCTGAGCGTTACTCTTGAGTGTTCTCTGAGCGTTACTCTTGAGTGTTCTCTGAGCGTTACTCTTGAGTGTTCTCTGAGCGTTACTGTTGAGTGTTGTCTGAGCGTTACTCTTGAGTGTTCTCTGAGCGTTACTCTTGAGTGTTCTCTGAGCGTTACTCTTGAGTGTTCTCTGAGCGTTACTCTTGAGTGTTCTCTGAGTGTTACTCTTGAGTGTTCTCTGAGCGTTACTCTTGAGTGTTGTCTGAGCGTTACTCTTGAGTGTTCTCTGAGCGTTACTCTTGAGTGTTCTCTGAGCGTTACTCTTGAGTGTTCTCTGAGCGTTACTCTTGAGTGTTGTCTGAGCGTTACTCTTGAGTGTTCTCTGAGCGTTACTCTTGAGTGTTCTCTGAGCTTTACTCTTGAGTGTTCTCTGAGCTTTACTCTTGAGTGTTCTCTGAGCGTTACTCTTGAGTGTTGTCTGAGCGTTACTCTTGAGTGTTCTCTGAGCGTTACTCTTGAGTGTTGTCTGAGCGTTACTCTTGAGTGTTCTCTGAGCGTTACTCTTGAGTGTTCTCTGAGCGTTACTCTTGAGTGTTCTCTGAGCGTTACTCTTGAGTGTTCTCTGAGCGTTACTCTTGAGTGTTCTCTGAGCGTTACTCTTGAGTGTTCTCTGAGCGTTACTCTTGAGTGTTCTCTGAGCGTTACTCTTGAGTGTTCTCTGAGTGTTACTCTTGAGTGTTCTCTGAGCGTTACTCTTGGGTGTTCTCTGAGCGTTACTCTTGAGTGTTCTCTGAGCGTTACTCTTGAGTGTTCTCTGAGCGTTACTCTTGAGTGTTCTCTGAGTGTTACTCTTGAGTGTTCTCTGAGCGTTACTCTTGAGTGTTCTCTGAGCGTTACTCTTGAGTGTTCTCTGAGCGTTACTCTTGAGTGTTGTCTGAGCGTTACTCTTGAGTGTTCTCTGAGCGTTACTCTTGAGTGTTGTCTGAGCGTTACTCTTGAGTGTTCTCTGAGCGTTACTCTTGAGTGTTCTCTGAGCGTTACTCTTGAGTGTTCTCTGAGCGTTACTCTTGAGTGTTCTCTGAGTGTTACTCTTGAGTGTTCTCTGAGCGTTACTCTTGAGTGTTGTCTGAGCGTTACTCTTGAGTGTTCTCTGAGCGTTACTCTTGAGTGTTCTCTGAGCGTTACTCTTGAGTGTTCTCTGAGCGTTACTCTTGAGTGTTGTCTGAGCGTTACTCTTGAGTGTTCTCTGAGCGTTACTCTTGAGTGTTCTCTGAGCTTTACTCTTGAGTGTTCTCTGAGCTTTACTCTTGAGTGTTCTCTGAGCGTTACTCTTGAGTGTTGTCTGAGCGTTACTCTTGAGTGTTCTCTGAGCGTTACTCTTGAGTGTTCTCTGAGCGTTACTCTTGAGTGTTCTCTGAGCGTTACTCTTGAGTGTTCTCTGAGCGTTACTCTTGAGTGTTCTCTGAGCGTTACTCTTGAGTGTTCTCTGAGCGTTACTCTTGAGTGTTCTCTGAGCGTTACTCTTGAGTGTTCTCTGAGCGTTACTCTTGAGTGTTCTCTGAGTGTTACTCTTGAGTGTTCTCTGAGCGTTACTCTTGGGTGTTCTCTGAGCGTTACTCTTGAGTGTTCTCTGAGCGTTACTCTTGAGTGTTCTCTGAGCGTTACTCTTGAGTGTTCTCTGAGTGTTACTCTTGAGTGTTCTCTGAGTGTTACTCTTGAGTGTTCTCTGAGTGTTACTCTTGAGTGTTCTCTGAGTGTTCTCTGAGCGTTACTCTTGAGTGTTCTCTGAGTGTTACTCTTGAGTGTTCTCTGAGTGTTACTCTTGAGTGTTCTCTGAGCGTTACTCTTGAGTGTTCTCTGAGTGTTACTCTTGAGTGTTCTCTGAGCGTTACTCTTGAGTGTTCTCTGAGCGTTACTCTTGAGTGTTCTCTGAGCGTTACTCTTGAGTGTTGTCTGAGCGTTACTCTTGAGTGTTCTCTGAGCGTTACTGTTGAGTGTTGTCTGAGCGTTACTCTTGAGTGTTCTCTGAGCGTTACTCTTGAGTGTTCTCTGAGCGTTACTCTTGAGTGTTCTCTGAGCGTTACTCTTGAGTGTTCTCTGAGCGTTACTCTTGAGTGTTCTCTGAGCGTTACTCTTGAGTGTTGTCTGAGCGTTACTCTTGAGTGTTCTCTGAGCGTTACTCTTGAGTGTTCTCTGAGCGTTACTCTTGAGTGTTCTCTGAGCGTTACTCTTGAGTGTTGTCTGAGCGTTACTCTTGAGTGTTCTCTGAGCGTTACTCTTGAGTGTTGTCTGAGCGTTACTCTTGAGTGTTGTCTGAGCGTTACTCTTGAGTGTTCTCTGAGCGTTACTCTTGAGTGTTCTCTGAGCGTTACTCTTGAGTGTTCTCTGAGCGTTACTCTTGAGTGTTCTCTGAGTGTTACTCTTGAGTGTTCTCTGAGTGTTACTCTTGAGTGTTCTCTGAGCGTTACTCTTGAGTGTTCTCTGAGCGTTACTCTTGAGTGTTACTCTTGAGTGTTCTCTGAGTGTTACTCTTGAGTGTTCTCTGAGCTTTACTCTTGAGTGTTCTCTGAGCTTTACTCTTGAGTGTTCTCTGAGCGTTACTCTTGAGTGTTGTCTGAGCGTTACTCTTGAGTGTTCTCTGAGCGTTACTCTTGAGTGTTCTCTGAGCGTTACTCTTGAGTGTTCTCTGAGCGTTACTCTTGAGTGTTCTCTGAGCGTTACTCTTGAGTGTTCTCTGAGCGTTACTCTTGAGTGTTCTCTGAGTGTTACTCTTGAGTGTTCTCTGAGCGTTACTCTTGGGTGTTCTCTGAGCGTTACTCTTGAGTGTTCTCTGAGCGTTACTCTTGAGTGTTCTCTGAGCGTTACTCTTGAGTGTTCTCTGAGTGTTACTCTTGAGTGTTCTCTGAGTGTTACTCTTGAGTGTTCTCTGAGTGTTACTCTTGAGTGTTCTCTGAGTGTTCTCTGAGCGTTACTCTTGAGTGTTCTCTGAGTGTTACTCTTGAGTGTTCTCTGAGTGTTACTCTTGAGTGTTCTCTGAGTGTTACTCTTGAGTGTTCTCTGAGTGTTACTCTTGAGTGTTCTCTGAGCGTTACTCTTGAGTGTTCTCTGAGCGTTACTCTTGAGTGTTCTCTGAGTGTTACTCTTGAGTGTTCTCTGAGTGTTACTCTTGAGTGTTCTCTGAGCGTTACTCTTGAGTGTTCTCTGAGCGTTACTCTTGAGTGTTCTCTGAGTGTTACTCTTGAGTGTTCTCTGAGCGTTACTCTTGAGTGTTCTCTGAGCGTTACTCTTGAGTGTTCTCTGAGCGTTACTCTTGAGTGTTCTCTGAGCGTTACTCTTGAGTGTTCTCTGAGTGTTACTCTTGAGTGTTCTCTGAGTGTTACTCTTGAGTGTTCTCTGAGCGTTACTCTTGAGTGTTCTCTGAGTGTTACTCTTGAGTGTTCTCTGAGTGTTACTCTTGAGTGTTCTCTGAGCGTTACTCTTGAGTGTTCTCTGAGCGTTACTCTTGAGTGTTCTCTGAGCGTTACTCTTGAGTGTTCTCTGAGCGTTACTCTTGAGTGTTCTCTGAGTGTTACTCTTGAGTGTTCTCTGAGTGTTACTCTTGAGTGTTCTCTGAGTGTTACTCTTGAGTGTTCTCTGAGTGTTCTCTGAGCGTTACTCTTGAGTGTTCTCTGAGCGTTACTCTTGAGTGTTCTCTGAGCGTTACTCTTGAGTGTTCTCTGAGCGTTACTCTTGAGTGTTCTCTGAGCGTTACTCTTGAGTGTTCTCTGAGCGTTACTCTTGAGTGTTCTCTGAGCGTTACTCTTGAGTGTTCTCTGAGCGTTACTCTTGAGTGTTCTCTGAGCGTTACTCTTGAGTGTTCTCTGAGTGTTACTCTTGAGTGTTCTCTGAGCGTTACTCTTGAGTGTTCTCTGAGCGTTACTCTTGAGTGTTCTCTGAGCGTTACTCTTGAGTGTTCTCTGAGCGTTACTCTTGAGTGTTCTCTGAGCGTTACTCTTGAGTGTTCTCTGAGCGTTACTCTTGAGTGTTCTCTGAGCGTTACTCTTGAGTGTTCTCTGAGCGTTACTCTTGAGTGTTCTCTGAGCGTTACTCTTGAGTGTTCTCTGAGTGTTACTCTTGAGTGTTCTCTGAGTGTTACTCTTGAGTGTTCTCTGAGTGTTACTCTTGAGTGTTCTCTGAGTGTTACTCATGAGTGTTCTCTGAGTGTTACTCATGAGTGTTCTCTGAGCGTTACTCTTGAGTGTTCTCTGAGCGTTACTCTTGAGTGTTCTCTGAGTGTTACTCTTGAGTGTTCTCTGAGTGTTACTCTTGAGTGTTCTCTGAGTGTTACTCTTGAGTGTTCTCTGAGCGTTACTCTTGAGTGTTCTCTGAGTGTTACTCTTGAGTGTTCTCTGAGTGTTACTCTTGAGTGTTCTCTGAGTGTTACTCTTGAGTGTTCTCTGAGTGTTACTCTTGAGTGTTCTCTGAGTGTTACTCTTGAGTGTTCTCTGAGTGTTACTCATGAGTGTTCTCTGAGCGTTACTCTTGAGTGTTCTCTGAGCGTTACTCTTGAGTGTTCTCTGAGCGTTACTCTTGAGTGTTCTCTGAGCGTTACTCTTGAGTGTTCTCTGAGCGTTACTCTTGAGTGTTCTCTGAGCGTTACTCTTGAGTGTTCTCTGAGTGTTACTCTTGAGTGTTCTCTGAGTGTTACTCTTGAGTGTTCTCTGAGTGTTACTCTTGAGTGTTCTCTGAGTGTTACTCTTGAGTGTTCTCTGAGTGTTACTCTTGAGTGTTCTCTGAGTGTTACACTTTTATGATGGTCCCTCATCCACTGCCGTTATAAAGCTGGAGAGCAGATATTATCTGATATAACTCTGAGTCCGGCTGAAGGATGGATGTACAGCTGGGATGAGCTGAGAGTAAATTATGGCAGGGGTTTTCAAACGGTATGATGCCAAGCACCCCCGAATATGATGAACCTTTTATTAGGGACCCCCTTCCTAAAGTCCACCTGTATATTTTTATATATGAAAAAACATTAATACAAATAGTAAGTGTGACATTATAAATACAACATATTGTTTCCAAATTTCCAAAACCTGAAGATTTTAAAATAAAAAAAATTTGTATAAGCAACTTTCACAATAAATGTCTGTAAGCAGCTTGTGTACTGCGTCAAGAATACTTACAACCCCAGAGAGCGAGATAAAGCGGACTTTAGTGAGAAAAACTATGAAGGTAAATTGATGCCTTAAAGAATCGCAAGCGCAGGGTAAGATTTGTGAAAGTGAACATAAGATTTCAAGCGTAAATTAAATTTGCATGCGCAGGATCAGTTTTGTAAAAGTGTAAATTGCCTTTCAAGTGTAAAAAAAAAATATATTAGCAGCATTTAACTGTTATTCGTAAGTGTAATTCATGTATTGTGAAACTGCAGCTTCATGTTAACGCAAAATAAATATGATCTGTTTTCTTCTGACTTCCATTTTTCCGTGCTAAGACGTTTGACATGTTTGTTTCGCTAAGATACGGCCAAAATCAGCAGAAAACATCAGAGTCAGAAACTGCAGAACAGATTGAGCGAGTAAAATAAACTGTTGCAAATGTCTAAATGACTCGTTGTGAACGTGGGGCTAAAAGTTCCCGAAAGAAACTGATGTGTTCAGTTCCGTCTTTCTTTTAGCTGCGCTTTCAGTTTCGGCTGATTCTCTCACTCACTGAGTTCTGCAAGCGCGAGGAGGAAGGCGGAGCCACCTTCTTCTGTAGCCAATCAAATGAGCTGCTCGCTGACTCTCCATTTACCCTTATCTGATTGGTTCAATAAACACCCAGACGCCAGAACACATCTCTATCTTCATTTGGCTCAGCATTCTGAGCTAGTGTGTTAAAGTCCCAGTGAACCGGAAGTTGCAACCGACTTTATTTCAGTGATTTGACGTATTTCCGAGAGAAACGGATACTAAATGAGCAGAACAGAGGGCGTGGTTTGTTTCTCCCCCCCCCTCCCCCTCGTGTGACCTGATTGGATATAGAAACGTAGGCGTTTGATTCAGAAATGGAGGCAGATCTGAACACAAGTTCAGTGGGCGTGTTTAATGATGGCGTGTCGAAGCCCAAGCCGTCAAACAGACGTCATCAAAAATGGCCTACCAATGTAGAGGGGAGGAGCATCTTCAGATTTTTATTAAAGATTACGAAGCCAAATAATTTTTTGATGCGGATTGACTTGCACGGATGGATTGTTCACCACAAACCTACACTCTAAAAAAAAAGGTTCTATATGGCACCAAAAATGGTTCTTCGTCGTAATCATAGGGGAACCACTTTTGGTGCTATATAGCCCCATATCTTACCATGTTCTGTATATGGTAGTGGTGCTATATAGCACCTTAGTCAAAGAACCGCTGAAGAACCTCTGAAGAACCACTGAAGAACCACTGAAGAACCTCTGAAGAACCTCTGACTAAATGACTCGTTGTGAACGTGGGGCTAAAAGTTCCCGAAAGAAACTGATGTGTTCAGTTCCGTCTTTCTTTTAGCTGCGCTTTCAGTTTCAGCTGATTCTCTCACTCACTGAGTTCTGCAAGCGCGAGAGGCGGGGCCACCTTCTTCTGTAGCCAATCAAATGAGCTGCTCGCTGACTCTCCATTTACCCTTATCTGATTGGTTCAATAAACACCCAGACGCCAGAACACATCTCTATCTTCATTTGGCTAAGAATCATTCTCGCTGCCGAAATTGTACTTGTAATGCACACATACATGTTCATAAATAAATACAGCACAGTTGCTAAAGCTGTTCACGGCTGACTCTGTGTTCATCCTGAACTTTGAGCTGGTGTGTGTCGTTATTGGATTGGTTTGGAATTGCATTGAAATGTTATATATGATATAATCTGCTTACACTGAGCTGATGTTAAACTTCACAATCAAAACATTTAATACCCAATAATACCATTCTGATTAAGACTTTTTCCGACCACATTTCATGGTATTTAACACTCATTTATAGATTTTGAAATATCGTCCTGGTGATTCTGATTACTATAGTGTGACTGATCCAGCTATTATATGTAGCTAATATGAATAACAAAATGCTTTCTCTGTGTCCAGATTTGACTGTAGGCTAATACAAAACTGATATATATATTATATAGACACACAAATCAAATGAAAACTTACCCAGCAAACAGGGAATACACAGCCATGCTTATGTTTATAGGGATATAGTCATCTAGAGCTTAAACGGCTGTATTACAGATGATAAATGCTGCAACATTCAGAGATGCCTTTAAAATACATGTTAAAGGAAAAATAATCATTTAATTCTAACACTACTACTACTACTAATAATAATAATAATAATTCTGGAAACGCCCCTGATCAGTAAACAGGTGAAATGATGCATGCAGTAGTGCAGATACTATACTTTCAGCAGCATCAGGAGATAAACTAATATCATGGCATGAGGATGATGATGATGATGATGATGATGATGATGATAGGATATACTAAATATATTTATTTCTTAAAGTCCTCATGAAATCAAATTGACCATATTTACTTTGTTAGCGCAAATGCCTGCACTCTAAAAAAAAAGGTTCTATATGGCACCAAAAATGGTTCTTGGCTCGTAATCATAGGGGAACCTTTTTTAGTGCTATATAGCACCAATTTTGGTTCTTCAGCGGTTCTTCAGCGGTTCTTCAGTGGTTCTTCAGTGGTTCTTCAGCGGTTCTTCAGTGGTTCTTCAGTGGTTCTTCAGCGGTTCTTCAGTGGTTCTTCAGTGGTTCTTCAGCGGTTCTTCAGCGGTTCTTCAGCGGTTCTTCAGCGGTTCTTCAGCGGTTCTTCAGAGGTTCTTCAGTGGTTCTTCAGCGGTTCTTCAGCGGTTCTTCAGTGGTTCTTCAGAGGTTCTTCAGCGGTTCTTCAGCGGTTCTTCAGTGGTTCTTCAGTAGTTCTTCAGAGGTTCTTCAGTGGTTCTTCAGTGGTTCTTCAGTGGTTCTTCAAAATCAAAATCAAATCAAAATCAAATCACTTTATTTGTCACTCTACATATGCACAAGTGCAACAGCAGGTGAAATTCTTAGGTGCAGTTCCGAGCAACATAGCAGTCATGACATGACATGTACAACATTTAAAGCAGCATCAGATTACACATCTGATGCGCACACAATTACTCACAGCACAGTAAACTCTACAATAAACAATAAATAATTTGCACAATGTGAGTTTAGTTCTCACAGCTTTAAACAATATACACATACTTACAATATACATATACTTTAAACAATATACACTAAACATACACTAAACAATATACATTACGCTATAATAATAATAATAATATAAAATGTATAGTATAAAATATTATTCACAGATTGAAAAATTGAAATCCAAAGTGCAATAGGTGCTATATGATAAATAAATGTGTATATAATGTGTGTGTATCTACAGTGGGTTGTGCGGAGTGATATTCTGTCCAGTGTGTGTTATGATCCTGATGGATCAGGAGTTAAGTAGCCTGATTGCTTGTGGGAAGAAGCTGTTCTGGAGTCGGCTGGTGCGTGTTCTGATGCTGCGGTACCGTCTGCCTGATGGCAGCAGTGAGAGCAGCCCATGGTTCGGGTGGCTAGAGTCTCTGATGATCCTCTGAGCTCTCTTCACACATCGCCTGGCGTAAATGTCCTGGAGGGAGGGAAGCTCACCTCCGATGATGCAGCTGGCCGTGCGCACTACCCTTTGCAGGGCCTTGCGGCTGCGGGCGGTACTGTTGCCGTACCAGGTGGTGATGCAGCCAGTCAGCAGGCTCTCTATGGTGCAGGTGTAGAAACGTGTGAGGATGTGGCGGTTCATTCCAAACCTCCTCAGCCGTCGCAGGAAGAAAAGGCGCTGATGAGCCTTCTTCACAACGGCCTCGGAGTGGACGGACCATGAGAGTTCCTCTGTGATGTGGACACCGAGGAACTTGAAGCTGCTGACTCTCTCCACCGGTGCTCCATCGATGGTGATGGGGCGGTATTCTCTCTCATTCCTCCTGAAGTCGACCACCAGCTCCTTGGTCTTGCTGACGTTGAGGGAGAGGTTGTGCTCCTGACACCACCGTGTCAGAGTGTGCACCTCCTCTCTGTAGGCCGTTTCATCATTGTCGGTGATAAGACCTACCACCGTCGTATCGTCAGCAAACTTGATGATGGTGTTGGAGCTGTGGGTTGCCACACAGTCATGTGTGTACAAAGAGTACAGGAGTGGGCTGAGAACACAACCCTGAGGGGCTCCAGTGTTGAGAGTCAGTGATGAGGAGATGTTACTGCCCATTCTGACCACCTGGCGTCTGTTTGACAGGAAGTCCAGGATCCAGCTGCATAACAGGCTGTTTAAGCCTAGAGCCCGGAGTTTCCCGTCAAGTATGGAGGGCACAATGGTGTTGAATGCTGAGCTGTAGTCCACAAACAGCATTCTCACATACGTGTTCCTCTTTTCCAGGTGGGAGAGAGCAGTGTGTATAGTGGATGAAATGGC
>CM042244.1:59952527-59977527 GCA_023566225.1 Romanogobio albipinnatus
ATTAAATTGGGTATCATTTAAAAGCGTAACGCCAAATGCTCTACAGTAGTAATTGCGCTAAACTAGTTTAAAACAACTTCTCATCTTGACGACATCGTCAGGAGTCTCAAGGATCCATATTTTGTGATGGGATGATATTTGTACAGATGTTTTGTTACAGCAGAAATTGCATTAAATTAAATGGATGTCACCTGGTGGCTATTTTTGGTATTGCGTCTAAAATAGGGCGATTCCGGTTAGACATGGGGCTTTTTAAATTATCATTTTTGTGTGAATTTGGTAATGCATGTTATATAAAATGCATTTAATACAGTAAATTTTTAACTTTATAAAATAAAATAAAAAGTATAAGACCAAATGAGATTCCAGCCATTGTGGTTTGTATGGTCTGTTCTCAAAGGGGTGGGAGTTAATGTTAAGTTATGAGTTTAATCAATGGCTTAAACAACTTTTTGCGCAAAAAGATGCGCACTTTTAACACTGGAAGTCAATGTGTAAAACTACATTACCCATGATGCCGTGCACCAATCAGTGATTACTGTTACGAGTAGTGTGTAATCCACTGTCTCTGTTCCGGTGCAGTCTGTGGATGGCAGGACGATCCGTGTGGACGAGGCCGGGAAGGGCGGCGGTGGAGGAGGCCGGTCCGGTGGAGGATCCTACAGAGGAGGAGGAGGGGGAAGAGGAGGTGGGGGTTTCTTCAGAGGAGGCCGAGGAAGAGGAGGTTCGAGAGGTGCCGATCTCTCAAAGTTTGCGTGTGGTGTGCCAGTTTTTAAAGTTGCATTGTTTTAATGTCTCGCTCTCTGAAGGCGGTGGTGGCTATGGCGGCGGAGACCGCGGTTACGGCAGTAGCGACCGCAGTTATGGAGGAGACCGAAGCTACAGCGGCGGATACAAAAGCGGAGGTGGAGGAGGCGGTTACTCCTCCGGAGGGGGCGGTGGCTACAACAGAGACAGGTGTGTGTAGCACAGATCCACCTGTGTTTGAAACACTTGATGCTAGACCATAATTCTACATTTAAACTAACAATTAAATGTTTATGTTAAACCGTAATATTTCAACAATGTTGGGAATTACATGTGATGTTAAACTGGATCTGATTCATTTGATTAACTTTATCAATTAAACCTTTAGACTGTGAAGTGTTTTTAACGTTTGATCGTAGCAGTGAAACTCTTTTGGACCGACTGCAACAATTAAACATTTTTGTACCGTAACGGTGAAACCTTTGACGTCAAAACATAAACAATTAAACATTTTAGCCCATAATTCAACAGGTTTGGACATTAGATGGTAAGAATTAAACATTCGACTTTCAATTCAACATTTCTAGACCGTAATTAAACATTTTTGACGTCAAAACATAATTCAACAATTTTGACCGTGACAGTGAAACGTTTTTTAACGTTAGATGGTAACGGTGAAACACTCTTTGTTTGACTGTAATCAATTCAACGTTCGACTATCGATTTAAACCATTTTAGACCGTAAAAGTGAAACATTTGATGTCCAAACGTAACAAACATTTTGACCGTAATTCAACAATTTTGGACATTAGACCGTAAGAATAAAACGTTTTGGATCGTAACAGTGGAACACGTTTGTACCGACTGTAACAATTAAACATTTTAGCCCATGATTCAACAGGTTTGGACATTAGACAGTAAGAATTAAACATTCGACTTTCAGTGAAACCTTTCTAGACCATAACAGTGAAACCTTTTTGGACCGACTGTAACAACTTAACGTTCGACTATTAATAATTTAGACCATAATGGTGAAACACCATTTGACGTAAACCGTAACAAACACTTTTGACATAATTTGAACATGGACCATAATTCAAAAATTGACATTAGACGGTAAGAATTAAACGTTTGATGTTTGACCTTATCAATTCAACTTTTCTTTTTTTTTACCGTGTTCAACGTTCGACTATCGATTTAAACCATTTTAGACTGTAACAGTGAAACATTTGATGTCAAAACGTAACAATTAAACATTTGGACCATAATTCAACAATTTTGGACATTAGACAGTAACAATAGAGCATTCGTTCGATTATCGCTTAAACATTTTCTTTTGTTAGGCCGTAACAATGAAACCTTTTTGACGTCAAACATAATTCAACTGTTTTGACTGTGGTAATGTTTTTAACGTTAGATTGTATTAGTGAAGCATTCGACTATCTGTTAAACATCTTTAGACCATAGAAATGACGTTTTTGAACGTTAGACTGTAACGATTGAGAATTTGACGTTGGACCGTAACAAATTAAACATTAGATGTTAGATTGTATCAATTTAACATTTTAGATCGTAACCATGAAACGCTTTAGGACCGACTGTAACAAAGAAACATTCGACTATCGATTAATCATTTTTAGACCATAACAATTAAACCTTGGATGTCAATGTAACAATTCAACATTTTAGATCGTATTAATTAAACCTTTTTGATGTCAACGTAACCACTCAACAGTTTTAGACCATAATTCAACAGTTTTGGACATTAGACGGTAAGAATTAAACATTTGATGTTTGACTTCATCAATTCAACATTTTAGATCGTAACAGTGAGGTGTGTTCTCCGTTCGACTGTAACGATTAAACGGTTACATTTGAACTGTTATGGTCGACTGTAACAACCATAATTCAACAATTTTGGACATTAGACTAACAATAGAGCATTCGTTCGATTATCGATTTAAAAATTATTTTGTTAGGCCGTAACAATTAAACCTTTGACATCAAAACATAATTAAACTATTTTGACCGTGAAAAGTTTAACGTTATATGGTAACAGTGAAACACTTTTTGTTTGACTGTAATCAATTCAACGTTCGACTATCGATTTTAAAAAAAAATTCACTGTTAGTGTAAAATGGTTTGTCAAAATATAACAATTAAACGTTTTGACCATAATTCAACAATTTTGGACATTAGACCGTAACAATAGAGCATTAGTTCGATTATCGATTAAACATTTTTAGACCAAAACAGTGAAACGTATATATTTTTTTTTCGTTAGGCCGTAACAATTAAACCTTTTTGACCGTGACGGGGAAATGTTTTTAACGTTAGATTGTATTAGTGAAACATTCGACTATCTGTTAAACATCTTTAGACCATAGAAATGACATTTTTGAACGTTAGACTGTAACAATTGAGAATGACGTTGGACCGTAACAAATTAAACCTTTTTGATGGGAAAACATAATGAAACATTATTAAACAATTCAACCATTTTGACATTCGCAGTAAGAATTAGACATTGTTAGATTGTATCAATTCAACATTTTAGATCGTAACAGCGAAACACTCCAGGACCGACTGTAACAATGAAACATTCGACTATCGATTTAATAATTTAGACCATAAATTCAACAATTTTGGACAATAGAGCATTCGTTCGATCATCGATTAAACATTTTCTTTCGTTAGGCCGTAACAATTAAAACATAATTAAACTATTTTGACCGTGACAGTGAAACGTTTTTAACGTTAGAGTCAAACATTTCATTGTTACAATGTCTATTAAACGACCATAGAAACTGCATTTTTGGATGTTAGACTGTAACGACTAAACCGTAACCATTGAGAATGACGTTGGACCGTAACGAGAGAACCTTGCTCTGATGTTTGCAGTAACTCGTGTTGTGAGACGTAACCCCAGCTCAGTGTGTGTGTGTTGACCGTGTGCTTCTCTCTGTGCAGGAGTTCTAGTTATGGCGATCGAGGCGGCTCTTACAGAGATAGCTATGATAGCTATGGTACGTATTAGCTCCCTGGGCTCTTCAATCCCCATACAAGCATGTCGGCTGTCCTTGTGCCGCCCTAGACTGGTAAAACAGGCTTTTCTTGAGTTTCTACAACTGTGGGGCGGATAAGTCAACTCCTCTTTACCACATACTACTAATTAACATGGAGCATAAAACACGTGTGCTTTAAAATGCCACTTCAATTTGGATGGAAAGCTTCAGGAGCAGTAATATTAACCGGACATCTCCATTGGAGGAACAGTCTCTCACACACACACACACTCTCTCTCTAGATCGCTCGACCCTGTTTTCATGTCTTCGGCTTGTTGTTGTTGTTGTTAGTGGGATGGTTAGTTATTCTGTCTTAAACCTGTTGAGATTCTTCAGTGTCTTGATGTGTGATACTTCCTCCTCAGCTGTAACCGAGTAAAACCCAAGACCCGACACGACACTGGCCGAGCGTTTCTAAAGACTCATGGATCTATTCTTGGATTTGTTTTGTAGCTGTTCTCCCTGTTTCTGTTCTGTTCTTGTACTTTGAGAAAAAGGCCGTTTCTGTTCATCAGCCGTGAACGAGCGAATGTGTTCACGACGTTACACGAAGAGCGCGGACGGGTTCCTCTTCTGCCTCGTTTGACACCTTTAACCGTTACACGTGACCAACCTTCATGTCATGTGATGCGCTGTGGGTCCCTGTGCTTCTATGGGGAGTTTAGAGTGTTTAATCTGTCTCTGTTCCAGTAGATCTAGTGCCGTTGTCATTAAGACGACGGCGGCTCTAAGCCAGGCAATGATTTGTCCATGTCCAGTTTCCAAAAAGTGAATTCCTTTCCGACTGGTGCCCGCTGCGCAGCTGAGCGTCCGGCCCCTGCGCTGCTGTCCTCGAGGCGTGCGCCGCCTGAGGTCTCTGCTCTACGCCTGCATTTTAATCATGGACTCTTGACCTAAAAATATAGATATCAAAATATTTACTTGAAAAAGAGAACCAGAAATTGTTAACAGTACACTCCAGAACTGGGAAAAAAATCCTTGTGCTCTTGTTTTTCTTTGTATCAGAATTTGACTCACTATTTTGTTTTTATTCTTTTATTTTTTTGCTCTTCAATTGTGGCTTCATGGAGCCTATTAAACGAAACGATTTGTTCAAACGCTTTGAATTCTGTTGTTGCCTTTCCAAAGACTCCGACCCGCTGGAGGTCATGTGCGGGTTCACACTAAATAGACAGGCCAGTCATTAAACCAAAGACTGACTCATTTCTTTTTTTATTCTAGTTAAAATCACTTTAATGGCTGATGTCAGTGCAGAATTGTGTTAATGTAGTCTGGGCTTAATTCAAAATCAGATCCTATGATTTCTGTCCATAAATAAATTCATAATTGGAATAAGAATAAAAGACTTAACTTTCATAGCGCCCTAAAGGTGTTTATTTTAAGATGACTGCAGTTTCAGTTCATTAGACATGCTTTATGATTTTATTACTGATCGGTTCATTTCAATGATCATTAAGTCATAATTGAGTGTTGTGAAAAAATGATTTTAGATGTGCTTATTGTTAGCTACAGTCATAATTATAAGTGTTTTATTTCATTTTAAATGTACTCATTATAGTAAGATTTTAAGTCATAATGGGGAGATAAAAGGTGAAAATATGATGTTAAAAGTCCTCATTAGAAAAGTTTAATAAAATGTTATGCGAGCAGTTGAAATAGGACTAACAATTAAAACATTTTGGATTTAAAATCAGAATTATGACTTAATCTAAATGGACTAAAAGTTCTGATGAGAGAAAGCAGAAATTGAATTTTAAAAATCTAAATTGACCAAAAATGCATGTAAGGGATAAATCATGCTTCTTTATTTGTTACAACAGAAATGAATCAAACTTCCTTTAGTCTCCTCTAAAACTGCGCTCACGTCCTCTCATCAGAGAAGCATCTGTGTGAAGAGCTGGAGGAATGATCCTGACTGCGATTAACCCATTAAAACCAAATAAATAAAAATTATATATATTATATATACAACTATTAACCCTTTAACTGTCACCCCGCTTTTTGAGAATACACATGAAAATGCTCTATCCGAACTTAAAGGGCTGTAATTCAAGAATGCTTTGGAATATAGAGCTGAGTTTGGGCTCGTTTTAAAGACGACTCACTTCAGAAATAATCTGCAGAGTAAGCAATTCAAAGTATGAAAGAGTTATTGAAGTTTAAATTTACTGTAAATGAAAAATACTGTACTAAATATTTTTTATTTCATATAAAATATATACTTTACAAAAAAGAATTTACTCTAAAATTACTATAAAATCAAAGCCATATGTCTAACCAATTTGTGTGCCAAATTTGAAGTTGATATCACAGAAATGTAAGTCCCCATGAGATGTTTGGGTGCTGTACCACAAACAGCCACCGGGTGTCATTCAAACTCCATTTATAGTTTTTTGATGCATTTTCCTGTACATTTCTGTCCAAATATCTCTTCCATCACAAAACAGTCCCCAAATATGGACCCTTGAGACTCAGAGCTTTCCGACAATATGTGTTTTGTCAAGATTGGAAAAGATTTTGAATATAAAGTAGCTAAAATAATTGTTGTAATATACATGACACCGCCCACTAGGGGAGGAGCCCGCTAGAATAATTTAGAGTAACGTTTCCATGGTAACACTGTCCGATTTCAAAACGGTTTTCACAGGATGAATTTTGAGTTTGTAAGCTTTCAAATGATCCCTAATTTATGATAATTACTTAAATATATGATACGAAAAAAAGGCGCACCAGGCGTCCCACCTGTGGAACGGGGACAGTTCAGAGGTTAATATGGCCATAGATTCCATTGTGACATTAAAGTGCAGTAGTGTAGGATGTTTTCCAGCTCAAATCAAAAGATGATTTTATGACCATCGGCACAGATTTGCTCATGTTTTAAACATCAAATCTCTCACCAGATGTCTCCTCTCAAACTCAAAGCTGCTTTTGTTAGAATCTGATGGGAAAGTGATTCTTTATAAGATCTTAGACCTGCAGAGCCCCGAGTGCTTTTGATTCAGTCATGCTCGTAAATATTGCTCAACTTTTAATTTGGTGTGCACAATTAATCCAGTCTGTCATCGGGATTAGTTATGGACAAATAATTCAGATTTTTAGGATCATTATGGTACACTTATGCGTGTTTATATTGGGACTATTTCAGGGCGGAGGAGCACAGCCGATGCATGACTCGCCGTAGACAGAACCAGAGTTATCTTAAGGGATTCCCCACAATGCCATGCATATTACTGTTTAATCATTTGAAGAACCAAACTAATGTATATGTGACATTTGAGGCATTAAAGGTGCAGTGTGTAAGTTTAGTGGCATCTAGTGGTGAGGTTGTGAATTGCACCCTCCCTCCCTTTCAGAGCACATAGAGAAGCTACGGTGGCCCACACAGGACACAGATGCCGTCTGAGACAGCAGAGAGTAGCTAGCGCTCTGGAGAGAAGTTTGTCCCTTTAGGGCTACCGTAGAAACATGGTGACACAAAATGGCGACGGCTCATTCTATAACGGCTCTCTGAAAACATACTTATGTACATTATATTGCATTTCTGTCAATAGAGCCTCATAAATACTACACACTGCACCTTAAACTGCTCTAGAAGAGTTTAGAGCTCAATATAGCGTAAAGCTTTTCATAACGTTCAATGTAAACTGTGATAATCGGAGTAAATCCGCATTTGACGGGAATAATCGACCGTTATGGTTGTAATTGTGCAGCCCTTGCACACACACTCATTATTGCTCTTTATGTGTGTGTGCATTAAGAACGAGTGTTAATTGTCGCTGAGTTTTTTTAAAGTTGCCCATTATACTTGATCTTAATATCATGATGATATCTGGCATAAAAGGAAAATGGATAATTCTGACCCATATAATGTATAATATAAACTACATTAGTAATGAAAATGAGTGATCATGTTCCGTGACGAATGTCTGCCGTAAATATATATAAATGTATTATTAGTAGTGCTAAAGCCTTCATCTGGACAACTTTAACCCTCTGGGGTTCTGCACTTATGGGTCACACTCGGGACCTTTGGGTCAAAAATGACCCGGGCGGGATTAAGATAAAAAAGAGTAAAATCAAAGAAATATATTTTTGTTCGATAATATTTTTTCTTTTTTGGTGTTTTGAGATAATTTTATGATTTATAATTCATATTTATGCAATAATTATGACCCATTTTTTCCCATTGAATATAATAAAAAATTGATATATATATTATTATTTTTATTAAAGCTGTATTTCATTGTAGAGTCGAGCCTAGGCCTCATGAAAGCAGTTTCTAAATGAGATCGGTGCCATCCGGCGGACACACTGAGCATTTCTATCACGCAATAGCACATCTTTACCACTAGAGTGGAGCTTGAGGTTTTTTTTTAAATAAAAAATGTAAAAAAATCGCAGCTTCATCGGAATGGTCAGAAACTTGGTGACTTTATTGGTACTTGGTATATGAACAGCCAAAACAATTGGGGACAGGGTTTTGTTTTTTTGTGCATACAATCTACAGATCAGCCAGGAGGCAGAATAAAGGACTCAAGAGTGAAGGGGTGAATCTCTCAAACACCAAGAGTGCAAAACAGACAAACTCACACACACACACACTTATACACACAAAAACACACACACACACACAAATAAACGTGTGCCATTCCAAAAGCTAGTTGTGTGTGTGTGAGTTTTTTTGTCTGTTTTGCACTCTTGGTGTTTTAGAGATTTAGACTTTTCAAATCCTGTCCCCAATTGTTTTGGCTGTTCGTATCCCAAGTACCAATAAAGTCCCCAGGTTTGGGATCATTCCGATGAAGCTGCGATTTTTAACATTTTTTATTTTAATGTGGGTCATAAATGACCGAAGAGCCCCAGAGGGTTGACCCTGCTCTTCCTCTAGGGGTCGCACGGGTCATCTTCCCGGTCAGAAGTGACCGGACACCTACAGATTAAACTTCCTCCACCCCAGTAAAACCAATGCCATTTATTTTTCTTTTGTATTGTGAGATGATTTGATGGTATTTTTTAATATTTATGCAATAATTATGGTCTATTTCTGCCATTGAAAATAATACTTTTTAAAAAATAAATTGTTATATATATTTATTTATTTTTTCAGGTTAAAATAAAGTCTAACCCTTCCAAATAATTGTTTTGAAGGCAGATTAGCCCCTCTTTTGAAATCTTTTAAGCAAACATGCAATCATGTGTGTGGCCACTAGAGGTCTCTCTGGAGAGGCTTTGCTCTCTTGAACACATTTAATGATTTTTTTCTTTAGATGGATTTGAATATATATATTTAAAAAAGTCTCAAAGTCTATAAAGTTTTAGATAATTTTTTGTTAGAAATGGTGATTTAAAGTGTTAGTTTATGCATTATGATTATAATAATAATAATTATGATACAGTGTGTGAGTGGATGTATCAATGTCACACATTTTTTCCCACTTTTGTGGCCGATTTGTAGATTGTACACAAATATTCGGTGTATTTTTGCCGATTTCCCATTCATTTCCTACGGTCGGTCATTTGTGACTGAAGATAATGAAAGGTAAACTTTTTTTTACGACCAATTATCATCCTCGAATCCTGAATCCTTTTTTTTTTTCTGACCGGAAAAGTTTCTGTTTTGAAATTCTAAAAAATCACAGCTTCATCGGATGATATGAGACTTGGTGGCGTTTATGACATTAGGACTGTAGACACACAAAAAAATTGAGGGCATGATTCGAGCATGCTAATTGGTCGTAAAAAAAAACCCGTCTTATCCGTCAAAAATGACCCCCATAGGAAATGAATGGGAAATCTGCAAACAACCAAAAAATATCTAAAACTTTATAATAAATAGTCAAATCCATCAAAAGAAAAAGCATTAAATGTGTTCAAAAGGGAACTGGTGAATTCTCCAGCCTCTCCACAGAGACCTCTAGTGGTCACACACACGGCTGCATGAGTTCTTAATCATTCCAAAAGAGGCTAATCTGCTTTAAAAACAACTATTTTGAAGGCCTAGCCTCTATTTCAACCTGAAATACTGCAATAATTAAAAAAAATTACCCCCAAAAAAAAGTTGTATATGTTGTCAATGGCAGAAATAGACCATAATCATGGGCGTCGGAACCATTGTGTGTGTGTGGGACAAGCCCCACCCACTTTTTACGATCAATGATATTGGACTCACTCACTTTTATCGTCTCTAACATTCAGCACATGTGTGTTTCCCTACCCCTAATCGATAAACACTTATTAGTAGACACATGTTAGACGCTTTATTTCCACTTTTCTAATATTTTCGTCATTTTTATTGAAAATAAATGCCTTTCCGATCTGATATGTGATGGGAAAAGGGAGAAGATTGAGTTCGGCGAAAGGCGGATTCGAACCGCGGGTCGACTTGAGTCAAAACTAGATGCCGAGCGTCTTACCCCTACACTACTGCCACTCTCAATGATATGGCGATTCCCGTAACTTTGTCTTTCCGAACTATTCGCTTAGTAAGCAAAGCGGTGTATTTGTACTTATTGGCATCTACTCTAGTAAAAATAATTCTGAGGACCCACCCACATTTTTTTTGCTTCCGACGCCCATGACCATAATTATTGCATAAATATTAAAAAATACCATCAAATCATCTCAAAATACAAAATATTATTGTAGAAAAATAAATGGCATTGGTTTTACTGGGGTGGAGGAAGTTTAATCTGTAGGTGTCACTTCTGACCGGGAAGATGACCAGTGCGACCCCTAAAGGACGAGCACCAGAGGGTTAAAGGTTTCATTTATTACAACTAAACCCATGTTACGGTGGTTCACCCCTAACCCAAGAGTAGACCAGATGGGTTGGTTTACTAAAGGTTTACTCTAACTAGACTAAACTGAGTTTAACGGTGAACGGACTCTAGCGGGTCCAGAAGTGTAAGTTCTTGAGTGTGTTTGACCCCATGCTTCATTAAACCCAAGCGCTCTGCTTCTGTGGAGCGAGTCCTCAAACCCGGATCATGAAGCGTTGCACCACCGAAGCCACTCCTGAACGCTCGGGCCGCTCTGCTAGCTCATGTGCGGAGGTATAGCCCGTGTGCGGAGGTAACCTTCCTTTGCTCTCCTCTTTACCTGAGTTTTATTTCTTGCTCTCAGAGACGCTTCAGATGTTTAGTGTGGCTTCAGATGCGTCTGCATGGTAGCTCAAATCTCCCTGACCGCCACGGTCTGATATCTGATACTGATCTCTCATAGCCAATGCTTAGCTTCCCAGCGGACGCCGGTTCAGTTCGTGAGCCGATAGTTTAGCTCAGTGGTTCTGTGCTCATGTGCGAGTCCTTGCTTTGAGTGGTTCACGCTCTTCCTCTGGCTTTATTCAGGTTAGTGTGGGATCAGAAGCGTCTGCTGTTTGAGGACGTGAGGCTGCTGACCGCTGGGTTCCCCTGGACATGACCGGTGAGGTTAGTTCGCCTTCCGCTGATGTGCCGTCGGATTATCTGGAGATTCCCACACTGATCTGGTTTTCCTCTGGTTTCAGAGCCGACGAGGAGCCGATGGAGATGTGCACTTTTCCTGTGGTTTGAGCTCATTAAACGAATGAATCTGAATGTTAAAGCTGCACTATGTAACATTTTTTCAGTCAAATATCCAAACACCACTAGGCCAGTGTTATATATTTTGTTCAGAGTACTTAAAATATCCCAAATGTTTCCAACTATTTGTAATTAGGGGCCAAGCACCTATTGAAACCATTAGATTTCTTATTATTCTTTCGCCATTGGAGTCTATGGCAGCCCATAGAACCGTTTGTGGGAAAGTTATGAAATTTGGCACACAGATAGAGGTCTGGCCCAACATTAACCACACCAATTTTGGAGTCTCTAACTCAATCCCTCTAGCTCCACCACCTGTCCAAACTTTCACTCATGTTTATGCTAATAACTTCTGAACCCTGAGGGATAGAGACACATTCCTTGGCTCGAGCCGATTCGGTTGCACACTAAGACGTCGTGATAATTTTCTTGCCATTTTTAATTTTCCGTGTGAACTCCTCCTAGGTCGTTGCTCTGATTTTCACAAAAATTGAACCAGATCATCTTCAGGCAGTGCGGACAAAAAGTTATTGAATTCAAGTTCGTCAAATAGTTTTTGATAAACGCGCAAACAAACTTTACGTGGCGTTTGTGAAAATACACTTAAGGCTGTATCTCCGCAACGCTTTATCGTATGCAAACCAAACTTGGTACATGTCATCACAAGCATGACCTGAGGCGACATGCAGCGTTCCGGCGCAGCGCCACCTACTGGTCCGGAGATACGAAAAATGGCTGTTTTTGCTTATAACTTCTGAACCGTTTGTCCAAAAATCATAAAAGTGGTCTCGTTAGATTATCCAATTATACCTTATCGGCCATTTTGAATTATGTGCTAAAATGCTGTATTTTATGAACTCATGAATGGATTGTTACAGAACTCGGTATGGGTCATCAGCACAGCGCCCTGAAGGAGCCTGAGAAGTTTCGAAACAGCGCCACCTAGTGGATTTAGTTTTTTCAAATGCTTATAACTTTGGGTGGGTTTGACTTATTTTCATGGGAGTAACTTTTTTTGTCTCCTGAATCCTTGCCGAGTCCAACGATACCAGATTTGCCAGGTTTCGCGTATGGTTTGCGCAGCGTTGTAATTTAGCGCTTATAAAACGTTAGCTGATATCTTCAAAACCGCTAGTGCGATCGAGACGAAACCAGCGTCAGTGTTATATATTTTGTTCAGAGTACTTACAATTAGTGTTGCTTTCGTCAACGAAAAGTATGGCTAAATATCGTCGTCAACGAACCTTTATCACATGACGAAGACGAGACGCAGCGTAAATGCTGGTCATGTGACGATGACTATAATTAAATGTATAATGCAATATTGTTGACGAATAAAAACGAGACTAAATGTGGTGCACAAAATAAAAACAATGCTAAAATGTAAAAGACGAGACGAAATGTTATAACGTTATTTTGTGTCGTTTAGTCGAGTTATTATATCAGGGGCTGCATCAGGACTCACTGCGCAGACGCAGACGCAGTCGCTCTTCACTCGCGTTCTCTACCTTCAGTGATGTTCCCCCTCACCAGCGCAAAGCTTTTATGGTTGAACACACACAAAAAAAAGACTTAAAACAGACAATACATTTTTTAATGTTGTGGTTGTGGAGTCCCTATATTATTATTAACATTAATAATTATTATGATTTAGTTTGATTATTAGGATTTTTGGTCTGGATTTAATAAAAAACATTTTAAAAACAATGAAAACAGTTCTTGGTAAGCTAACCATTGCAGAAACAATACTGTAACATAACTTAACAAAAACAAATTACAAAAATAAAACATTTCAACAAATATTGTAACATTTTATCATTGTATTTAACTTTATACTATGTATATTACTTTTTTTACTTCAAAAGTTTTGTTACGTTTATGCTTGAAAATAATTCTTACTATCCTTAATTAGTCTTGTTATTCTGCATTTTAGGCTTATATAAGTGTAGATTGTGTGTTTATAACTGTTTATATCCCTTTTGTCCCCTGCAGGCCACCGTACGGTTGCGCTTCGCTGTCATTTGGATGCGTTTTAAAAATCTAGACTTTTATCACTGAAATGCTGGCGAGAGTTTACAAGAGCAATATATTTCATCACCGCTCAAAAAAAAGAGAAAAGAAAAGCGTAAACATTTGAAATGTGCCGTTATTATATCTGTTAATAACCGCAGCATTATGTTCATAAGCTGCTCATTTCCATGTGGAATAAAATGACATCCTTTAATAATGTGGGTCTAATTTTAAACAGATTTAAATAATAATTAGGATATTTTCCTTTTATTAAATTAAACATGCATTTATTCTTATTACGACATTTGGAAAAACTTTCATTACATTGAAGTGGAAAATAAAACGGGTGTGGCCACAAAATCACAGGAAAAAACACCACAAACCTTAATCTCAATGTTTAAATAAAAATGTGTGTGTGTGTGTGTGTGTGTTCTGCTAACTTGTTTGGTTGGTAAAATAAATATGTTGTAACTTCAGATCAGAGCGTCTTCCGTGTCTGGAATGGATGCGTTCTTGAGTCTGTAAGGTAACAGTAATATAATAATAACCTCGTGTGAAATGGGTTTGGTGCTTATGCTATACACTGACTGGGTTAAAGAGAATTGCATTACTAAAGAGACTAAAATACAATTTCCATTGACTAAAACGAGATGCTCTTCTAAAGCGAATAAAAACTAAAATGACAGCTCGACACAAAGACTAGACAAAAATTAAATCAGGCCACCATAATCAACACTACTCTCAATATCCCAAATATTTCCAGCTAAATGATGAGATGCTATTTTGCCTGAGGAACCGGGACGTGTGAGGGCGTGGCTGAAGACCACATATCCCAAGAGTCTGTGTGGCGTCATCAAACTACGCCTTTGAACAGGCGACCTCTAGCGGACGGAAAACTTACATAGTGCAGCTTTAAAGGTGTAATGATTTGAATGAAGCACTTAAAAGAGTAAATGTTAAAAAGGCATTTATCCACAACATGGTTTTATTTAGTAAGTGTAACACTGGAAGACCATTGGCCAAACATTTGTATTTTAATAAAATCAAACGCATGAATCGTGTTTGTGGCGCTCAAACTGAGACGGAACGAGATCACAGCTCAACGACACAATCCGTCCCGGAAAACTTGGGCAGGTTCAGCTCGTACTTCTTCTGGATGTCGTAGGGCAGGAAGCGTCCGGCCAGGAAGTGAGATCCGGGGAAGCTCCGGGCGCATCGCTTGGGCGTCATCAAGGACACCAGAAGCGCAGGATTGATTCCCTCCGAACTGGATTCATCCACATCCCAGCCTGCAGTTACACAACACACACACACACACACACACACTTCAATCTAAGACTAGGGTTATTGACTATAAAAGGGTCTGTTTTTCTGCAGATAAAGTATGTGTACAAACTTTTACTTTATACACTATATCCCCAGAAGTGTTGTGCCGCCATGTCACACACACATGAGCTTCCCATTCTTCATCCGTAGGGTTTAATATGGAGTCGCTCTAACAGCTTCAGCTCTTCTTTCCTCAAGGGTTAGGAGTGTGTTTATGGGGATTCTTCTAGAAGCGCATCTGTGATGTTGGACGAGAAGGCCTGGCTCTCAGTCTCCGCTCTAATTCATCCCAAAGGTGTTCTATCGGGTTGAGGTCAGGACTCTGTGCAGGCCAGTCCAGTTCCTCCACACCAAACTCCTCATCCATGTCTTTATGGAGCGATGCTTTGAGCACTGGAGCGCAGGCATGCTGGGACAGGAAGGGGCCGTCCCCAAACTGATCCCACAAAGATGTGTGTAGAAGCGTCTGCAGGTCTAGAGCTTGAGTTCTCTGAGCTCCTGAGAGCGGCCCATTCTCTCACTGATGTGTGTAGAAGCGTCTGCAGGTCTAGAGCTTGAGTTCTCTGAGCTCCTGAGAGCGGCCCATTCTCTCACTGATGTGTGTAGAAGCGTCTGCAGGTCTAGAGCTTGAGTTCTCTGAGCTCCTGAGAGCGGCCCATTCTCTCACTGATGTGTGTAGAAGCGTCTGCAGGTCTAGAGCTTGAGTTCTCTGAGCTCCTGAGAGCGGTCCATTCTCTCACTGATGTGTGTAGAAGCGTCTGCAGGTCTAGAGCTTGAGTTCTCTGAGCTCCTGAGAGCGGTCCATTCTCTCACTGATGTGTGTAGAAGCGTCTGCAGGTCTAGAGCTTGAGTTCTCTGAGCTCCTGAGAGCGGCCCATTCTCTCTCTGATGTGTGTAGAAGCGTCTGCAGGACTAGAGCTTGAGTTCTCTGAGCTCCTGAGAGCGGTCCATTCTCTCACTGATGTGTGTAGAAGCGTCTGCAGGACTAGAGCTTGAGTTCTCTGAGCTCCTGAGAGCGGTCCATTCTCTCTCTGATGTGTGTAGAAGCGTCTGCAGGCCTAGAGCTTGAGTTCTCTGAGCTCCTGAGAGCGGTCCATTCTCTCACTGATGTGTGTAGAAGCGTCTGCAGGACTAGAGCTTGAGTTCTCTGAGCTCCTGAGAGCGGTCCATTCTCTCACTGATGTGTGTAGAAGCGTCTGCAGGTCTAGAGCTTGAGTTCTCTGAGCTCCTGAGAGCGGTCCATTCTCTCACTGATGTGTGTAGAAGCGTCTGCAGGTCTAGAGCTGGAGTTCTCTGAGCTCCTGAGAGCGGTCCATTCTCTCACTGATGTGTGTAGAAGCGTCTGCAGGCCTAGAGCTTGAGTTCTCTGAGCTCCTGAGAGCGGCCCATTCTCTCACTGATGTGTGTAGAAGCGTCTGCAGGTCTAGAGCTTGAGTTCTCTGAGCTCCTGAGAGCGGTCCATTCTCTCACTGATGTGTGTAGAAGCGTCTGCAGGCCTAGAGCTTGAGTTCTCTGAGCTCCTGAGAGCGGCCCATTCTCTCACTGATGTGTGTAGAAGCGTCTGCAGGACTAGAGCTTGAGTTCTCTGAGCTCCTGAGAGCGGTCCATTCTCTCACTGATGTGTGTAGAAGCGTCTGCAGGTCTAGAGCTTGAGTTCTCTGAGCTCCTGAGAACGGCCCATTCTCTCACTGATGTGTGTAGAAGCGTCTGCAGGTCTAGAGCTTGAGTTCTCTGAGCTCCTGAGAGCGGTCCATTCTCTCACTGATGTGTGTAGAAGCGTCTGCAGGTCTAGAGCTTGAGTTCTCTGAGCTCCTGAGAGCGGCCCATTCTCTCACTGATGTGTGTAGAAGCGTCTGCAGGACTAGAGCTTGAGTTCTCTGAGTTCCTGAGAGCGGCCCATTCTCTCACTGATGTGTGTAGAAGCGTCTGCAGGACTAGAGCTTGAGTTCTCTGAGCTCCTGAGAGCGGCCCATTCTCTCACTGATGTGTGTAGAAGCGTCTGCAGGCCTAGAGCTTGAGTTCTCTGAGCTCCTGAGAGCGGCCCATTCTCTCACTGATGTGTGTAGAAGCGTCTGCAGGCCTAGAGCTTGAGTTCTCTGAGCTCCTGAGAGCGGCCCATTCTCTCACTGATGTGTGTAGAAGCGTCTGCAGGTCTAGAGCTTGAGTTCTCTGAGCTCCTGAGAGCGGCCCATTCTCTCACTGATGTGTGTAGAAGCGTCTGCAGGTCTAGAGCTTGAGTTCTCTGAGCTCCTGAGAGCGGCCCATTCTCTCACTGATGTGTGTAGAAGCGTCTGCAGGCCTAGAGCTTGAGTTCTCTGAGCTCCTGAGAGCGGCCCATTCTCTCACTGATGTGTGTAGAAGTGTCTGCAGGTCTAGAGCTTGAGTTCTCTGAGCTCCTGAGAGCGGCCCATTCTCTCACTGATGTGTGTAGAAGCGTCTGCAGGTCTAGAGCTTGAGTTCTCTGAGCTCCTGAGAGCGGCCCATTCTCTCACTGATGTGTGTAGAAGCGTCTGCAGGTCTAGAGCTTGAGTTCTCTGAGCTCCTGAGAGCGGCCCATTCTCTCACTGATGTGTGTAGAAGCGTCTGCAGGTCTAGAGCTTGAGTTCTCTGAGCTCCTGAGAGCGGCCCATTCTCTCACTGATGTGTGTAGAAGCGTCTGCAGGTCTAGAGCTTGAGTTCTCTGAGCTCCTGAGAGCGGTCCATTCTCTCACTGATGTGTGTAGAAGCGTCTGCAGGTCTAGAGCTTGAGTTCTCTGAGCTCCTGAGAGCGGCCCATTCTCTCACTGATGTGTGTAGAAGCGTCTGCAGGTCTAGAGCTTGAGTTCTCTGAGCTCCTGAGAGCGGCCCATTCTCTCACTGATGTGTGTAGAAGCGTCTGCAGGCCTAGAGCTTGAGTTCTCTGAGCTCCTGAGAGCGGCCCATTCTCTCACTGATGTGTGTAGAAGCGTCTGCAGGTCTAGAGCTTGAGTTCTCTGAGCTCCTGAGAGCGGCCCATTCTCTCACTGATGTGTGTAGAAGCGTCTGCAGGTCTAGAGCTTGAGTTCTCTGAGCTCCTGAGAGCGGCCCATTCTCTCACTGATGTGTGTAGAAGCGTCTGCAGGTCTAGAGCTTGAGTTCTCTGAGCTCCTGAGAGCGGCCCATTCTCTCACTGATGTGTGTAGAAGCGTCTGCAGGTCTAGAGCTTGAGTTCTCTGAGCTCCTGAGAGCGGCCCATTCTCTCACTGATGTGTGTAGAAGCGTCTGCAGGTCTAGAGCTTGAGTTCTCTGAGCTCCTGAGAGCGGCCCATTCTCTCACTGATGTGTGTAGAAGCGTCTGCAGGTCTAGAGCTTGAGTTACACACCTGTGGCCATGAAGGGGTTGGACACCTGAACTCAGGGATGAGGAGGGGCGGCTCAATACTTCTGGCTATATAGTGTATGAAGGATCTGACAGGACACTTTAAGGTTCTAAGAGAACGGTATCGTGGGAAACTGTAATGTGGAACATGTTAATCCAGTTAATAAATAAAATGTTTTAGTACCTGATGGGATGTCCAGGCTGGCGATGGGCACTTTGAGGTCTCGTAGAGTCTGCAGGACGCCAGTCAACGGCTCGCCCACGGACGCCAGCTCAGTTTCTGGGCCCAGAACTGCGTCCACAACCAGATTATACGCCTCATTCAGGAGCTGCACCTTCAAGAAGAAAACCAGCAGAATGTGTTTTCAGTTCCAGTCTCGAGTGTCTGATTTATGACCATAGTCAGAAGTTGAACTCGGAACAGTAACATGAGGTTAATCAGTGGTTAGCTTAACCCTAATGTTAACAAATGAGTGTTAGTAAAATGCATTTATAGTAAAATACAAGGTAAACTTTGAACATTACAACAAACTACTAAGTGTGTTTGAGAGAACGAGTCTGACCTCGTTGGGCAGGTATGACAGGAAGGGCAGGTCCATCCGCTCGCACTGCACCGTCAGGTCCTGATGAAGGCAGTCCGGGGAGCGCTTGGGACTGAACACGGTGGGAATGTATTCCTGTCACACACACACACACACACAGAGAGATCCGTCCGGTCACTAGGGCTGCTCTTTAACTCTTTCCCCACCAGAATATTCTGAGGGCCATGAAAGTTTTCAATGTTCAAAGCGCTGGCGTGGAGAGAGTTCATGTTTGATTAACAGAGCTAATCATTACTCCACCACAGAATAAACAGGTGATTGCTACTTCACAAACAACAGCGAGGAATCGATTATAGGACTTCCACAATTCCAGAAGCAGGTTTGGGTTTGGAGCAGCTCTATGGGTCAGAATGATCACGGATAACAGCTTGAGCGTGTCACGCGTGTTCACTCACAAACACATGGAGATGTCGGGCACACGCCAGCCCCACGCAGCCGTTCTGATCCGGGCCACAGATCACCAGCACCGTGGGCTGCCGTTTCCCCAGGGACGAGAGCGGGAAGGCCTGGAGGATTACAAAGAAACATTGAATATCAAATTATAGATATTTGTGCTGGAAATGAGACTCATTTCTGATCATCATGTTTTCAGAAAGTAAATGGTGAATGGAATCATTAAAGTCTCGTCCCTGCAGACCTTTACGATGGCGGTCGCACACGCGTGTCCTAGCATCTCCGTCAGCTGTTGCCGTCCGAAATGATAATCCCTTAGCAACTCCATCTCCATGGCAACTGCCTCCTCTTTACTGCAAAACATGATTAAAAAACTTGAGATGAACTCTAAAAATAAACTAGTTTTAAACACGACTGATGAGAGTTAAATCTGTAAGAGATGGATATGATAATATGTGACATCTAAAACCACTAAATGTGGCTTTGTGATGATCATCGTCATTCGGATGTCTTTGCTTCAGGACGCCTGTGGGAAGCCTCATCCGCTGCCCTTCCGTGGCCGGGATCGATAGGGAATCCATGGGACGTTCGGCTCCTCAGTTCCTGAACTCATGCAGGGAATCGACCTGACAACAGATCCTTCCACCCAGGAGCCGAAACATCAGATCAAATCATCACATTCACTTCAGCATCTTGAGATTCAGCCAAAGCGAGAACATTTATCTGATCTGGCTGCAGTTAAACATTTGTACCACTTTTCAAATAATCACACCTGATAGAACAGACTGGCCCTGTGCAATTAACCACTGAAACACTGAAACACTTCAAACATCAGATTCTTCTGTCCACCCTCTCATCACTGGGCATCACAGGGTCTCCGCTCCTTTGGTTTGAGTCCTATCTCACAGGTCGGTCTTTCAAGGTTGTCTGGAGAGGAGAGGAATCCCAAGCACATCCACTGACCACTGGGGTTCCCCAGGGCTCAGTGCTTGGTCCTCTCCTCTTCTCCATCTACACTACTTCATTGGGACCCATCATTCAGGCACATGGCTTCTCACACCACTGCTATGCTGATGACACTCAGCTCTACCTTTCATTTCACCCAGACGACCCCACAGTAGCTGCACGAATCTCCAGCTGTCTGGCTGACATCTCTGCATGGATGAGAAAACATCACCTGCAGCTCAACCTGGCAAACACTTAGTTTCTCATCTTCCCCGCCAGTCCCACCATACAACATGACTTCACCATCCAGTTAGGTACATCCTTGATTTCCCCATCAAAGTCAGTCAGAAATCTTGGAGTAACATTTGATGACCAGCTGTCCTTCAGAGAACACATTTCTAAGACAGCTCGCTCATGCCGGTTTGCGCTCCACAACATCAGGAAGATCAGACCGTTCCTAACAGAGCACGCAACACAGCTTCTTGTCCAGGCCCTGGTTATTTCTAGACTTGACTACTGCAATGCTCTTCTGGTTGGACTCCCCTCTTGTGTGATCCAAACACTTCGAATGATCCAGAATGCAGCAGCACGTCTTGTCTTCAACGAGCCCAAAAGGACCCACACCTCTCTTCATCTCCTGCACTGGCTACCACTCGCTGCTCGCATCAAGTTTAAGGCGCTGACGCTTGCACACAGAGCCACCACACGCTCAGCTCCTGCTTACTTTGACGCCATTCTACAAATCCACACCCCCACCAGAAGCCTTCGCTCAGCAAAGGAACGACGGCTTGTGGTCCCAACACAGAGGGGGAAAAAATCCCTTTCCAGAACATTTTCATTCAACGTTCCCAGCTGGTGGAACGATCTTCCCAAAGCCATCCAAAACGCAGAATCATTGACATCATTCAAAAGTCAACTTAAAACTCAGCTCTTCCGTGAGCACTTAACCTCATAAAAAAATTTAAAAAAAATGTCCTTTCCTCTTTCTCTTCCTTCTTCCCTCCCTACTCTAGCCTGTGCTACACTGAGCAATGTACACGCTCTCAGGATCTCAGGCTCTTATTGCGCTTCTCGACTCTTCATGACCAATCGCTTCATGTTCCCCCAAGTTGTAAGTCGCTTTGGATAAAAGCGTCTGCTAAATGCATAAATGTAAATGTAACACTGAAACACTGTAACACTGAATTTTTTCTTTCTTGCCCCAAACTTTTGAATGGTAGTGTTTGACAGTTTCCACTGAAATCTAAAGCAGCACGACTGTTTTCGAAACTCTGATAATAATCATAAATGTGTGTTGAGCATCAGATCCTCATATGAGAATGATCAGTGATGGGCCATGTGACACTGAAGACTGGAGGAATGATGATTTGATCACAGGAATAAATGACACTTTACTGTATATTCACACAGAGAACAGCTGATCTACACTGGAGGAATATTCACTGTATTACTGGAGTTATGATCAGACTCATGAGCAGAAGAGACTCTTTCAGAAACATGAAAACATCCAAACTTTTGACCCAGTGTACTCCAATAATATGTTTTACAGTCTCATATTATTAATGAAAGAGAGCTGCATGAAGATGGATCAGAATTGTTGCTGTTATGCATACAGGATTGTGTTGTTTACTCTTATCATCCGATCGTGGCTGTATCTCTCTATTAGTGTTACTCGATCTTAGCGCTGCATTTGATACCATCGACCACAACATTCTTTTGAATAGACTCGAGAATGATGAAGGTATTAGTGGAATTGCCTTGTCATGGATTAAATCACACCCATGTGACCGTTATCAGTTTGTAGCAGTAAATGAAGAGATGTCACACCGATCACATGTTCAGTATGGAGTACCACAAGGCTCAGTGCTAGGACCGCTGCTCTTCACCCTGTACATGCTACCACTGGGAGATATCATTAGGAAGCATGGCATTAGTTTTCATTGTTATGCTGACGATACTCAGCTCTATATTTCTTCACGCCCTGAAGAAACTTACCAATTCACAAGATTAACAGAATGCAGAGCTGATATAACACACTGGATGACCGGTAATTTCCTGCAACTCAATTCAGAAAAAAAATGAATTTTTAATTATTGGACAAAAAATCTCTACAAGTAGTGCCCTAGAATACTGTCTAACACTTGATGCTGCTCTGTCCAGTGCTCGTGGTCAGTGAGGAACCTGGGTGTGCTCTTTGATACCAATCTTTCGTTTGAAAGCCACGTTTCTAGCATCCGTAAAACTGCATTCTACCATCTTAAAGATATCTCTACATTACGGCTCATGCTCTCAATGCCAAATGCTGAACAGTGAGTTGATGCGTTCATGAGCTGTAGATTATTGTAATGCTCTACTGGGTGGTTGCCCTGCTCGCTTAATAAACAAACTCCAGCTGGTCCAAAACGCAGCAGCTCCAGTTCTTACTAGAACCAGGAAGTATGACCATATTAGCCCAGTTCTGTCAACATTGCACTGGCTGCCTTTTAAACATCGCATACATTTAAAAATCTTGCTTATTACTTACAAAGCACTAAATGGTTTATCTCCAGTACTTGAGCGAGCTCTTAACACATTATACTCCATCACGTCTACTGCGCTCTCTAAACTCTGGCCAGTTGATCATACCGAGAATATCCAAATCAACTGCAGGCGGTCGATCCTTTTCCTATTTAGCTCCTAAACTCTGGAACTCTTCCTAGCATTGTTGGGGAAGCACACACACTCTGTCAGTTTAAATCTAGACTAAACACACATCTCTTTACTGTGGCATACACATAAAACACTTTCTCAATGAAATGATTGTTAGGCTGCATTAACTAGATCAGCCGGAACCGGGAACACTTCCCATAACACCTGATGTACTCGTGACATCATCAGAAGAATGGCATCTACGCTAATGCTAGTCTCTCTGTTTATCCCGAGGTTTACTGCAGTCAGCCGGATCCGGGCCGGATCCAGATCAGATGCTGGACCTGCGCCCAGAGAAGACCAACACATGACCCTGAAGTGTCTGAGAGACCGTGATTAGTCTCCCCCTGAAACTGCCTCATCGACACGGCATCCTCAATAAACCCGTCTCCAGCGGGATGACTCCGATTGTTCCAATATTCTGATCTATTATGACCTCTGACCTATAAAGTTGCCAGAATAATAATCATACGCTGTTTCTTGATTGGCCAGAGGAGAACTGGCCCCCCAGCTGTACGGCCGAATCAAATTCTGTTGCATCATTTTCCTGTTTAACACTGTGAAGCTGCTTTAAAACCATCTGCATTATATAAAGCGCTATATAAATAAAGTTGACTTGACTTGTTTTTCTGCACTAATGCTGTGATAATGTTTGCTTCTCAGTCAGATCTCAGCCTGTGCAGATGGAAGTAACGGATCAGGATGAGGAGCGGATTAAAGCTCCGGTCTCCCGCTCGGATCCCGAGCATCTGGAGCCACAGGAGACACATCAGATCCATCATGAGTGTGTGTCAGCACCAAACACTCCAGCCTGAGCACATGACTGTTCATAACCTCACATTACTGTCACAACAGATTCATAACCTCACCCTAACCCTGCCTTCAGATCCCTCGGCAAACATCCGGCGGGAATGTGCGGAAAACATCTTTGAGTTCCTGGAGAACTCTTAAAAATAAAAGAACTATTGAATAAAGTTATGTTTCTGACTCATTGGCTGATATTTGCTCTTGTTATTATAGTTAACTAAAACCCAAACCATAATAAACATTACTTGAAATAAAATGAACGTTAAATGAAATAAAATTTCTTATTTTAACTTGATGTACTACTAAACCTGAAATCAAAATTCATAAAAACTAGAAGAAAAAAAAATCTAATTAATAAAAGCATACCATAAATTCACTAAAACGTCAACTGAACTAGCATTTGAAATCATGAACTAAATTATAATAAACTACACTGTAAACAAAATCACTGCCTTAAATTATTAAGTACAATCAACTCGGATGTTTAAGTCATTTCAACTTAAATCACATTAAACTGACTGAGAGTTGAATCTTCTATAAAAAGGCATATTTTGCAATGTAAAAACATGTCATAACTATTTTACAGTGTAATATAAACATATAAAATAAAAACTAATTCAAATTATTAATAGAAATTAAAATAGTATCTCAATGACGACAAAATAGCATTTCTCTTCTCCAGTAAATGTGTCTGATTTATGAATGTTTAGATGTTTGAGCTGGAGAACGAGACAGAAACCCTGAGGAGGAGCAGTTTTATTTCAGGTGTGTGTGTGTGTGTGTGTGTGTGTGTGTGTGTGTTACCTGAGATATCTGAGCGCCTGCACACACTCCCGAGTCCTGCTGTTCATCTTCACTGAGGATTGAAAGAGCTTCAGGTGCTTCTCGTCTCTTTCTGCTGATGATGTGAGATGATGAAGCTGTAATGTGAGAGTCTGTCTCGCTGAGAGCCAATCAGAGAGCAGCAGGAGTCCTCTGATTGGCTGACAGGAGTCTTCACGCTGAGCTGAGAGAATGGCACATCTTCATCACATACTGAAGCAGAGCTGTGTGTGTATTACCATATCTGTGTGAGCGCTCTCACACACACAACCCTTCATGCAAACCAGTGTTATTACAGATGAAAGAGGAACTCTTCCTCATCCGTGGAAATGCAAATCCTCAACAATGTTGTTGTTGTGAAGTAGAAGTGTGTGTGTGAGTGTGTGTGTTTGAGTGTGCGTGATTCAAGAGTCTTTACTGTACAGGAACATCTGACCGACTGAAGTGTTATAAACTGATGCTGAACATGAAGACAGTCAGTGGTGTGTGTGTGTGTGTTGATCAGTGTGATGAGGCAGAATGCAGGAACAGCTTTACACCGCCACTTTAAATCATGATTGAATTATATTTTAGTTTGATAATGTTTTTGTTTAACATTTTGTATTTTTAGGGAATTTTATTAAATTATATTTATGGAATAGTTATGATGCACTTTTTGACCTGAAAATGAAATGTCCGACATAAACAATTGCAAATATT
>CM042244.1:59987527-60007527 GCA_023566225.1 Romanogobio albipinnatus
TGCAGTGAATGTAACGGTTGTCATGGATACGTGTGAAAGGTTTGTTGTGTAAACGAGCCCTGATGTTATGAAGATGAATAAACACTAACGAGGGAAGACATGAGAGCGTTTGAGAGGGAAAGTAAAGATATTTAATATGGAAACATTTACAGTGAACAGAGAAACACGCACACGCCTCCGGGCGGCAGTGCAGAACGGCATGCTGGGATACCGCCGTCTACACGTACCACTGGAAGCCGAACTTCTTCTGGATCAGCTCCTCACGGGGTCGGAGGTTAAAGAGCTCCTCTGTGACCGGAGGGACCCAGCGCTCCGTGTGGAACGACTTCTCTCCGACCTGAGAGCAGAAGAGGACATCATCATCATGTGACATCATCATCATGTGACATCATCATCATGTGACATCATCATCATGTGACATCATCCGAACACCCAATGAGGCGCGTGCGAACCTTCCAGCCGGGCACGTCCTTCATGATCAGGGCCTCCTCCTCCAGGTTCTCCCGCAGCATCCGCAGCGTCCTGAGGAGGAACACATCAGACACTCAGAGCCACGCCCACAACACACGTGATTGGCCGAGGCATGAAATACGCATACACACATCTTCACAAACCAACCATGACTTCTACACATAAATAAGAGCTGAAGCCAAACATATGATGTCACGCATCTGTACGGCTAATGCTAATGAGAGCGCTGTGATCTCGCGGAGCTCACGTGTGCTCGACACCGCCAACATGCTAACAACGTGTTCAAACATACTAGCAACATGTTAAAACTTTACAATGTGCTAATCATGCTAGCAACATAAAACATACTAGCAATTTATTAATTCATGTTAGCTGTGTGTTAAACGTACTAACATGCTAATTCATGGTAGCAACATGATAATGTTCTAACAATGTGCTAAAACTTGCTAGCAACATGCTAATTCATCGTAACATGCTTAAACTTATTAGCAATTTGCAACACGTTAAATGTTAGAAACATGCTAATTCATGCTAACAATGTGTTAAAACTTGTTATTAACATGTTAAATAATGTTAGCAGTGTATTAAAACTCTACTCGCGCTCTCTACTCGCCGCTCTCTACTCGCCGCCCTCTACTCGCCGCCCTCTACTCGCCGCCCTCTACTCGCCGCCCTCTACTCGCCGCCCTCTACTCGCCGCCCTCTACTCGCCGCCCTCTACTCGCCGCCCTCTACTCGCGCTCTACTCGCCGCTCTCTACTCGCGCTCTCTACTCGCGCTCTCTACTCGCCGCTCTCTACTCGCCGCCCTCTACTCGCCGCCCTCTACTCGCCGCCCTCTACTCGCCGCCCTCTACTCGCGCTCTACTCGCGCTCTCTACTCGCCGCTCTCTACTCTGTACTCGACGCCCTCTACTCGCCGCCCTGTACTCGCCGCGCTCTACTCGCGCTCTACTCGCCGCTCTCTACTCGCCGCTCTCTACTCGCCGCCCTCTACTCGCGCTCTCTACTCGCCGCTCTCTACTCGCCGCCCTCTACTCGCCGCCCTGTACTCGCGCTCTACTCGCCGCTCTCTACTCGCCGCTCTCTACTCGCCGCTCTCTACTCGCCGCTCTCTACTCGCCGCTCTCTACTCGCCGCTCTCTACTCGCCGCTCTCTACTCGCCGCTCTCTACTCGCCGCTCTCTACTCGCCGCCCTCTACTCGCGCTCTACTCGCCGCTCTCTACTCGCGCTCTCTACTTGCCGCTCTCTACTCGCGCTCTCTACTCGCCGCTCTACTCGCCGCTCTACTCGCTCTCTACTCGCCGCTCTCTAGTCGCCGCCCTCTACTCGCCGCCGCTCTACTCGCCGCTCTACTCGCCACTCTCTACTCGCCACTCTCTACTCGCCGCTCTCTACTCGCCGCTCTCTACTCGCCGCTCTCTACTCGCCGCTCTCTACTCGCCGCTCTCTACTCGCCGCTCTCTACTCGCCGCTCTCTACTCGCCGCTCTCTACTCGCCGCTCTCTACTCGCCGCTCTCTACTCGCCGCTCTCTACTCGCCGCTCTCTACTCGCCGCTCTCTACTCGCCGCTCTCTACTCGCCGCTCTCTACTCGCCGCTCTCTACTCGCCGCTCTCTACTCGCCGCTCTCTACTCGCCGCTCTCTACTCGCCGCTCTCTACTCGCCGCTCTCTACTCGCCGCTCTCTACTCGCCGCTCTCTACTCGCCGCTCTCTACTCGCCGCTCTCTACTCGCCGCTCTCTACTCGCCGCTCTCTACTCGCCGCTCTCTACTCGCCGCTCTCTACTCGCCGCTCTCTACTCGCCGCTCTCTACTCGCCGCTCTACACTGTGGGCAGGGATCACGGATGGATTCTGCTTATGTTAGGGAGTGCTACATGTTTGCACAGAATGCCCTTATATGGCCGTGGTGTGGGCGTGTCTTATGTAAATGAGTGTCCTCGGGCGTGCGGATGTGACTGGAGTGTGTGGAGGATTCTCACCGGCGGTCCTGTTCGGCCTGCAGGAGCGGCAGCAGCGCAACCCGAGCCTCCAGCTCCTCGATCTGCAGACGCCTGTGAAGAAGAGGAGGACAGCGGTCACACACACACTCACACACACTCTCACACACTCACACACACTCACACACACTCACACACACACACTCTCACACACTCTCTCACACGCTCTCACGCGCTCACACACTCTCTCACACGCTCTCACACTCTCTCACGCGCTCTCTCACGCGCTCACACACTCTCTCACGCGCTCACTCTCGCGCTCACTCTCGCGCTCACTCTCGCGCTCACTCTCGCGCTCACTCTCGCGCTCACTCTCGCGCTCACTCTCGCGCTCACTCTCGCGCTCACTCTCGCGCTCACTCTCGCGCTCACTCTCGCGCTCACTCTCGCGCTCACTCTCGCGCTCACTCTCGCGCTCACTCTCGCGCTCACTCTCGCGCTCACTCTCGCGCTCACTCTCGCGCTCTCTCTCGCGCTCTCTCTCGCGCTCACTCTCACACTCTCTCACACTCTCTCACACTCTCTCACACTCTCTCACACTCTCTCACACTCTCTCACACTCTCTCACACTCTCTCACACTCTCTCACACTCACAAGCTCTCTCGCGCTCACTCTCGCGCTCACTCTCGCGCTCACTCTCGCGCTCTCTCTCGCGCTCACTCTCACACTCTCTCACACTCACAAGCTCTCTCACACTCACAAGCTCTCTCACACTCACAAGCTCTCTCACTCTCACAAGCTCTCTCACTCTCACAAGCTCTCTCACTCTCTCGCACTCACTCTCGCACTCACTCTCGCACTCACTCTCGCACTCACTCTCGCACTCACTCTCGCACTCACTCTCGCACTCACTCTCGCGCTCACTCTCGCGCTCACTCTCGCGCTCACTCTCGCGCTCACTCTCGCGCTCACTCTCGCGCTCACTCTCGCGCTCACTCTCGCGCTCACTCTCGCGCTCACTCTCGCGCTCACTCTCGCGCTCACTCTCGCGCTCACTCTCGCGCTCACTCTCGCGCTCACTCTCGCGCTCACTCTCGCGCTCACTCTCGCGCTCACTCTCGCGCTCACTCTCGCGCTCACTCTCGCGCTCTCTCTCGCGCACTCTCTCGCGCACTCTCTCGCGCACTCTCTCGCGCACTCTCTCGCGCACTCTCTCGCGCACTCTCTCGCGCACTCTCTCGCGCACTCTCTCGCGCACTCTCTCGCGCACTCTCTCGCGCACTCTCTCGCGCACTCTCTCGCGCACTCTCTCGCGCACTCTCTCGCGCACTCTCTCGCGCACTCTCTCGCACACACACACACGCTCTCTCTCGCACACACACACACGCGCTCTCTCACACACACACACGCGCTCTCTCACACACACACACGCGCTCTCTCACACACACACGCTCTCTCTCACACACACACACGCGCTCTCTCACACACACACACGCGCTCTCTCACACACACTCTCTCACACACACTCTCTCACACACACACACACACGCTCTCTCTCACACACACACACGCGCTCTCTCACACACACACACACGCGCTCTCTCACACACACACACGCGCTCTCTCACACACACACGCGCTCTCTCTCACACACACACACGCGCTCTCTCACACGCGCTCTCTCACACACGCGCTCTCTCACACACACACACACACGCTCTCTCACACACACACACACGCTCTCTCACACACACACACACGCTCTCTCTCACACACACGCTCTCTCACACACACACACACACGCTCTCTCTCACACATGCGCTCTCTCACACACGCGCTCTCTCACACACACACACACGCTCTCTCGCACACACACACGCTCTCTCGCACACACACACGCTCTCTCACACACGCTCTCTCACACACGCTCTCTCACACACGCTCTCTCACACACGCTCTCTCACACACGCTCTCTCACACACGCTCTCTCACACACGCTCTCTCACACACGCTCTCTCACACACGCTCTCTCACACACACACACACGCTCTCACACACACACACGCTCTCTCACGCACTCTCACACACGCACTCTCACACACGCACTCTCACACACGCACTCTCGCACACGCACTCTCGCACACGCGCTCTCGCACACGCGCTCTCGCGCACACGCTCTCGCGCACACGCTCTCGCGCTCACGCTCTCTCGCACACGCTCTCTCGCACACGCTCTCTCGCACACGCACTCTCGCACACGCACTCTCGCGCACGCACTCTCGCGCACGCACTCTCGCGCACGCACTCTCGCGCACGCACTCTCGCGCACGCACTCTCGCGCACGCACTCTCGCGCACGCACTCTCGCACGCACTCTCGCACGCACTCTCGCACGCACTCTCGCACACACTCTCGCACACACTCTCGCACACACTCTCGCACACACTCTCGCACACACTCTCTCGCACACTCACGAAGAGCAGCGACTCCAGCCTCACCTGCGCTCACGGTTCCAGCGGAAGAGCCTCCAGTACCCGAACACCAGGATCCCCACACCGATCCCAAACATACTGTAACCTGGGGACGACACACACACACACACACACACACACACACACACACACACACACACACACACACACACACACAGACAAACACACACACTAGGGCTGTCATTTTTGAGAAAAATCGAATTCAAACGGATATCAAATATCAAGCAATGTATTCGAATATCTACAACCCCTGACAATAGAGCTCGAGTCAAACACACACACACTCACAGACACACACACACTCACAGACACACACACACTCACAGACACACACACACTCACAGACACACACTCACACACTCACAGACACACACTCACACACTCACAGACACACACTCACACACTCACAGACACACACTCACTCACTCACAGACACACACTCACTCACTCACAGACACACACTCACTCACTCACAGACACACACTCACTCACTCACAGACACACACTCACTCACTCACAGACACACACTCACTCACTCACAGACACACACTCACTCACTCACAGACACACACTCACTCACTCACAGACACACACTCACTCACTCACAGACACACACTCACTCACTCACAGACACACACTCACTCACTCACAGACACACACTCACTCACTCACAGACACACACTCACTCACTCACAGACACACACTCACTCACTCACAGACACTCACTCACAGACACACACTCACTCACTCACAGACACACACTCACTCACTCACAGACACACACTCACTCACTCACAGACACACACTCACTCACTCACAGACACACACTCACTCACTCACAGACACACACTCACTCACTCACAGACACACACTCACTCACTCACAGACACACACTCACTCACTCACAGACACACACTCACTCACTCACAGACACACACTCACTCACTCACAGACACACACTCACTCACTCACAGACACACACTCACTCACTCACAGACACACACTCACTCACTCACTCACAGACACACACTCACTCACTCACTCACAGACACACACTCACTCACTCACTCACAGACACACACTCACTCACTCACTCACAGACACACACTCACTCACTCACAGACACACACTCACTCACTCACAGACACACACTCACTCACTCACAGACACACACTCACTCACTCACAGACACACACTCACTCACTCACAGACACACACACACACTCACTCACAGACACACACACACTCACTCACAGACACACACACACTCACTCACAGACACACACACACTCACTCACAGACACACACACACTCACTCACAGACACACACTCACTCACAGACACACACTCACTCACAGACACACACTCACTCACAGACACACACTCACTCACAGACACACACTCACTCACAGACACACACTCACAGACACACACTCACTCACAGACACACACTCACAGACACACACTCACAGACACACACTCACAGACACACACTCACAGACACACACTCACAGACACACACTCACAGACACACACTCACAGACACACACTCACAGACACACACTCACAGACACACACTCACAGACACACACTCACAGACACACACACACAGTCACAGACACACAGTCACAGACACACAGTCACAGACACACAGTCACAGACACACAGTCACAGACACACAGTCACAGACACACACTCACAGACACACAGTCACAGACACACACTCACAGACACACACTCACAGACACACAGTCACAGACACACTCACAGACACACACTCACAGACACACACTCACAGACACACACTCACAGACACACAGTCACAGACACACAGTCACAGACACACACACGCAGTCACAGACACACAGTCACAGACACACAGTCACAGACACACAGTCACAGACACACAGTCACAGACACACAGTCACACAGTCACAGACACACACTCACAGACACACACTCACAGACACACACTCACAGACACACACTCACAGACACACACTCACAGACACACACTCACAGACACACACTCACAGACACACAGTCACAGACACACAGTCACAGACACACAGTCACAGACACACAGTCACACACTCACAGACACACACTCACAGACACACACTCACAGACACACACTCACAGACACACAGTCACAGACACACAGTCACAGACACACAGTCACAGACACACTCACAGACACACACTCACAGACACACACTCACAGACACACACTCACAGACACACAGTCACAGACACACAGTCACAGACACACAGTCACAGACACACACACACAGTCACAGACACACAGTCACAGACACACAGTCACAGACACACAGTCACAGACACACAGTCACAGACACACAGTCACACAGTCACAGACACACACACACACTCACAGACACACAGTCACAGACACACTCACAGACACACACTCACAGACACACACTCACAGACACACACTCACAGACACACACTCACAGACACACACTCACAGACACACACTCACAGACACACACACACTCACTCACAGACACACACACACACACTCACAGCTTTAAGAGCAGAAGGGTGTGTGTGTGTGTGTAAGGGAATCTGATTATTAAAATGGTTTTAAAGAGGTAAATCATCTTTAAAATCTCACATGGGTTTGTTTCAGATGGTGCAACTTACCCACTGACTCGGGTCAACTTACCCCTAACCTGGGGTAAATTGAGCCACGGAACACTTGTTTTTATAAGCCATATTTGTGTAACCCTTTGTCAGAGATGCATTCTGGTCATTTAAAGCGACACGAAACACTCTACTCTAATCTTGAGGACTACACAAGTGGCTCATCTTACCCCAGTCTATATCTCTATGATTATACATGAGTTTGTCCAGCAACACACTGACCCTAAAGCTCGGGCTCGATGAAGCCCGTCAGGTGCGCTTTATTTACAGCAGAATGTGTGTGTGTGTGTGATGAACCCCACACCGATCGCCGCGTTAACCCCTGACGCACGCACGTACCGGACAGTCCTCTCCGCGGGAGGTTCCTCCGGTAATCCACGGGCCCGTAGCCCCCGGGCGGAGGCATGTCCTGCTTCACCTTGGACGCCGCCATCGTTCCGTCAGCGCCGCTCCGCTCGCGTCTTCTTCGGCTGCGGTGAGATGGTGTGTACTGCTCTCTAGCGCCCCCTCCGCCACACACACACACACACGCTCCTGCACAACCAATGACAGGCTGATGACGTCACTCTTCCTCTACAGCAGGGGTTCTAGCGACGGGAAGTTCGGATCATTTTACTGACTCGGTTCTTTGAATCTCGTTCAGCAAATGATCGAATCTTTTTTCAAGTCATTTCGTTCCTTTCAGCAGAATCTAATTAAAACGTTACATGCTACATTTTCAACACATTTAGTACTTTTGGAATAAAAAATAAACTATAAGCTAATGCAGCCATGGCCAAACTGCGAGAAATAAATTATTAATGAATTTCTTTAAGTGCTTCAGGCTGTGTGTGTGCAGTCTGTTAGTTCACCTCCCGATCCAAATCCTGCTTTCCTTCGCCACTTCACCTGTAATCGCGTGTGTTCCCTGCGCCGTGACCCGTGACCCCACACCCATAATAAAGCCCTGGTGTCTGACGTCATCAGCGGCGGCCATCTTGTCTCAGGCGGGCTCTGTGGCTCCTGATGATCTGAACACACTCTCATCTCTCTGAAATCTGGACGGATTTACAAATGTTTCTTACAAACGTTAGTAACGTGGCTATAATTCTGGATGCTTGAACAAATTATGAATCATTATTCATAAGTGTGCAGTGTCATAACTGCATCTCTGACGTTTATAACAAACCAAACAGTTTGAAAATTGAGCCAGTTATGGTTATTTAAACAGTGCAAGCCGCATTAAAACACAATGAGTGAGCGAGCGGAGTGTGACAAGATGGCCGCCAGGAGCGGACGCCGCCCTCCATTGGCCAGCAGCGCACGAGACATCTCAGACTGTATTATGGATGGGGGGGGGGGGGGTTATAACTCATTTGTTTACATTATATAAAGCCTTAAAGCGCTGCATAATTAAGGGCGTAGCCACTTTGAGTGACAGGTGGATTGCCGTTTGTCTGCTGTCTGTTAGTCATCACCTCAGCTCCGCCCACGTCCCGCCTCTTTGCCCATGTTCTGTTATCCGGGAGTGACACGCTGACAAGATGGCCGCCAGCTCGACCCGACTTTATCTAAAGTGATTTCTGAGGCTCAGAGGCTTCACATGTGAGTGAGTGTGCGTGTAAGTGTGCGTGAGTGTGTGAGCGAGCGTGTGTTTGTGTGTGTGAGTGAGTGTTTGTGTGTGTATGTGTAAGTGTATGAGTGTGTGAGCGAGCGAGTGTGTGTTTGTGTGTGTGAGCGAGCGAGTGTATGTGAGTGAGTGTTTGTGTGCGTGTGTTTGTGTGTGTATGTGTAAGTGTGTTTGTGTGTATGTGTGAGTGTTTGTGTGCGTGTGTGTGCGAGCGAGTGTATGTGAGTGTGTGTGTGAGTCTCAGACGCTCATGATGAAACACTGGAACTGATGAAAGGGTTAAACTCTTTATTACAGGAACAAAAGCTCAATCTAACAAACTGTACAGTGACATCATCGCTCAGGGGCGGGGACATCATGAATATTCAAACGCAAACCTCACGGGCCTATAGGAGTAAAGCATGTGTGCAGAGTTTAACCAATCAGAGCTGAAGATGACCTCTTCATTAAAGCAGATATTAATAACACACACACACACTCTCTCTCTCACACACACACACACACACACACACACCCTTCAGATGGAATTACACAGTTATATAACTTAACAGTCAAAGAAATCTACACACACACACACACACACACACACACACACGTCCTGAAGCGGCTGGTCTGCTCTGATCTCAGTCGTGTCCTGTTGCTCTGAGAGCAGCGGTCAGAGGTCAGAGGTCAGCGGTCAGTGAAAGCCCTGGGGTGAGCGTCTCCACTCCGTCACTTCCAGGAGTTTGCGGTCCGGGCCGGGATCATGTCGAGCAGAAACTCCCTGTGCCGCTCACCCGCTGAGGACGTCTTGTGTCCCGACAGGCTGGGGTTCACATAGGCCATCGTCACACCTGCCCCACACACACACACACACACACACACACACACACACACACACACACACACACACACAGGTTAACGGGATCGCTCACCCATCCTCCACTCCTCGTGACATGAAGTCACATGATTCAGAACGAGAAGCAAAATATGCATAAATACAAATGATTATTAGCGTAGGGAGACGTGGGCGGAGCTAAAGAGCTTACCACCACTCTCTGATTGGTGGAATTTTCTGCTCAGAATTATGGGTAATGTAGTTTTGCTGTTAAACTCGATTAGACGTTATCGGTGGGAGCGGTCACATGTCGGCGCGTTTGGGCCAGACTCTACCTGCTGCGCCGTGGCTCTGCTTCCTCACGGGGGCGGCGCTCCTGCCTCGGCTGACCTTTGACTCCTGACGCACGGCATGCTTACCTGGCCTGTTGACCAGTGCGGCGGCCGCCACTGCGCTCTGCAGCTGAGAGGAGGGCGAGAAGGCGTGCGGGAGGGCGCGTATCCCAGCCGGAGACACCTGCAGGAGAAACACGTGTCACTTCCTGCTGAGGAGCAGCCGCACACTCGGAGTGGGCGGAGCATCACCTGTTTGATGGGGGCGGGCAGGGGGCGGTGCTTTAGCCCGTGAGCGGAGGAGGAGGAGGAAGGAGGCGTGGCCTGCTGCAGGATGCGCTGCTCCATCTCCTGCTCCTGCCGGAGAGCCTTCACGAACGCCGCCTTCAGCCGATTGGTGTGCTCGGCCTTCAGGACCTTCTTCTGATTGGACGACATGCACTGCTCACACAGGATGGCTCCGCCCTTGTCTCTGCGCCAGCGGCAGGTGAAGTCCGTCTTACACTGAGAGCAGCAGGACGGCTCTCCAGCGCTGACCACTAGACCAGCGTACAGACCCTGCTTACCTGACACACACACACACACACACACACACACACACACACACACACACACACACATATACACACACACACACACACACACACACACACGAAACATGAAACCAATAAGTTAACATTACAGTGATAAAAATATGAAAATAATAATGTAATAATGATATAAATAATATTCTTTTTAATTAATATGATGATTTTAAAGAATAAAATTAATAGTAATATAAATATGAAAACTTATACAATAATAATATAACAATAATATATAATATATATGATAATGTTACAATATAATCTAAATATTATTATAACAGAAAAAATATATATTCGAATAATATAAAAATAATGATAAATATAGCAGCCGTTATCAGGGCCAAGCGCAAAGAAGAAGAGGCATGCATCATCAACTGCAGCAATGAGCAATTAAAGACCTATTAAGGCAAAATATACAATAAATACAGTCAATAATAATGATTTAATGATTTATCACTTTCAACCAATAGTTACGAAATTGATGTGGTGTGGTCAGAATAAGGGAACAATGACACTTGCAGAGATTGGTGTCAATATGTCATTGCAGAGATCTCGCCTCAAGAGGCTTTTCATTATCAGTATGGACCACATGGCGGTGCTGTTTTCAAACCTTTTAAGTCCCTTAAAGGCCTGGTGCTGATGGCACATACCACGTTTCATAATGATACAACAATTCATTTGTAAAGCATAGCATTTATATCATAATACTGCATTGTAGTCAAAGGGAATTTCCTGTTTTGTTCTATTATAGCGCCACCAAGTGGCACAATCCTACCATTGTTTTGATGTGTCCTCGGAGTGAGCACATACATGTGTGTGTCAATGTTGGTGAAAATATCTCATTTCGTTTTGGAGAAAAATGAAAAATGACTGACACCTGACTTTGATTGGATGTTACTCCCCCTTACTATCAATATTTTGACCTATGACCTACCTGGTTTCGTCTCGATCAGACTAGCGGTTTTGAAGATATCAGCTAACGTTTTATAAGCGCTAAATTACAACGCTGCACAAACCATATGCAGAAAACTAGCAAGTCTGGTATCGCTGGACTCGGCTAGGATTCAGGAGTCGAAAAAAGTTAAGAAAATAAGTCACTCAAAGTTATAAGCATTTGAATTCCCCACTAGGTGGCGGATAACAATCTAACGAGACCACTTTTATGATTTTTGGGCAAATGGTTCAGAAGTTATAAGTAAAAATAGCCATTTTTCGTATCTCCGGACCAGTAGGGGGCGCTGCGCCGGAACGCTGCATGTCGCCTCAGGTCATGCTTATGATGACATGTACCAAGTTTGGTTTGAATACAATAAAGCGTTGTGGAGATACAGCCTTAAGTGTGTTTTCACAAACGCTACGTAAAGTTTGTTTGCGCGTTTATCGAGAATTCCAAAACTTTTTGTCAGCAGGGTCTGAAGATGATCTGGTTAATTTTTTGTGCAAATCGGATGAACCGTCTAGGACGAGTTCGCAAAAGTAGGTTTTTCGGAAAATTCAAAATGGCGGGAACATTTTTATGACGAAAAATTACATCATAGGGTGCGATCGAATCGGCTTGAGCTCAGGAATTTAGTTTCTAGCCCTTATGATTGAAAAGTTATTAGCATCAACATGAGTCAAATTTTGGACTGATGGTGGCGCTAGAGCGATTGAGTTAGAGGCTGTTCTCTATCAGTGTGCCAATGGGCTGCCATAGACTCAAGAGCGGAAGCAGAAGAAGAAGAAACGGAAGAAGAAGAATAATAATAGGAACGATTTCAACCTTCGGTGCTTGGCCCCTAATAATAAATTAGATATAGCACTGAGGTGATCTGATGATGATGATGACTTCCTGTCGTACCTCGGCCCAGGGCCTCCAGCAGCTGCTGCACCGCCTCCTCCAGCCCCAGCAGGGACAGGAACTCGTTGTTGGCGGCCGAGGGCATGAAGCTGAGCTGGGGCGCGGCCGGTGTGGGCGGAGGGATGTCCAGCAGGGCCTTCTCCAGCTGCTTACGCAGAGCCAGCTTCGCCGCCGCCTGGCGACTGGCCAGAGACTCGCTGGACGCACCGCTTGCGGACTTGAGGTTCGCTCCTGCGGCCTGTGGGAACAGAAGTCAGAGGTCAGCCATCACTGGATCTCCTGCTCCATTAGCGCTGTGAGCGGGCGGAGCACCTGATTGATGACCAGCAGACTGGCGCTGGGGATGGAGGCCATGCGTATGAGGCCGGGCTGCAGGACCTTGTGTCCCTGGACGCTGGTCAGTGTGGCTCTGGGGGCCAGCAGGAGCGGAGGAGGGCCGGAGATCTGCTGCTGCGGAGAGAGAGAGAGAGAGAGAGAGAGAGAGAGAGAGAGAGAGAGAGAGAATTTAAATAATATAAATTGAAAAAAGTTAAAATCAATTCATCGTGTTCATATACCAGGGCCGGCCCGTGGCATAGGCGGAATAGGAAAATGCTAGGGGCGCCACTCATCCATAGGGGCGCCAAAATGTATTACTGATACTATTTTATTCATAATAATTTTAAATATTACCAAATAAAGTGCAAAAAAACGTAACTAAGTCCCCGCATCTTCCCGGTCCGCCTCATCAATCTCCCCGCCGAGCTTGAAGTGCGTCAGAAATATAACGCGCGATCAGTTTAACTTATGGAATGTGTTGTGTCGCGCCGCCTCTCTAATACGCATCTGATATAGACAGGATTGCTTTCATTGTTTAGGGAGCTTGGTCGCTCGCTCCAGGTGTAGACACGGGGAAAGTTGCCTGATCATTTATGACGGATGGCCGAATTGTAGTGTCAAAAAAGACAGAAGCTCTGATGCAGGCAAGAGAAGGGAAACACTGCAACAAATTATATTCTTACTTAGTACGTTTGTCTTGTTTCTAGTCTAAATATCAAAAAATTCTTAAATCAAGATGAGTTTACTAGATAAGTAAATGTATATTTTGTCTTAAAACAAGCTCAATGATCTGCCAATGGGGTGAGAAAAATAATTTTGTTTCTGATTGAAAGCTTGTTTCTTGTTTCTATCCCAAACAGAAATAAGAGAATTCTTCTCACCCCATTTGGCAGATAATTGTGCTTGTTTTAAGCAAAAAACAAAACTTGTTTCCCCCAGAAAACAAGGAAAAATATAATGTCATTTTACTAGTAAATACATCTTGATTTAAGAATTTTTTTGATATTTGGACTGGAAACAAGAAAAAAATACTAAATAAGAAGAAAATTTTTTGCAGTGTAAAGACAGAGCTAGGCTAATGAATGAACAGTTTATCTAAATGCATAGTAGTAAAATACTAATGTTCGCTAATTTATTCCAGTTTTATAAATGCAAGCAGCCGTTCTGGGTTCTCCAGAGGCCACAGACAGTGTGGTTTTATAAAAATAAGAAAAATCATGTAATATCACTTTTTTAATAGCCTAATGTGTTTACTCTACAGTTGTGCAGTTTTAAGGGGACATATGGACATTTTAAAATGTATTTGCCCAAATTAGTAATGATATTTGTATACAGGTTTTTTTAAAATAGCAACATTTTATGTAAATTTCACATTAAATATCTAAATTTCTCAGTTTAATTCATGGTGAAGACATAAATGTGCATATTAGTGGAAGATTGCTGCATCTACTGGAAAACAAACACTTTTGCTCGTTCTCAATAGTTTGTGCATGAATGCAGATGCACTCTTGTTATTTGTGTTTAGGCTGTAATGTGGCGGAGGTGCTGTTTTTGTATAGTTTAACTATCATCAGCCTTTAAATGTTTTTTAATAATAATAATGTCATGAACATAATGACGGGGTAGAATGGACTGGACATCATATACAACAACAATAAAAAAAATTAAAAAAACATCAATGCATTACAAAAATAAAACAGTACCAGTGTTTCCACAACTGAGACTGATAACATGTAGAGCTAAACTTTCATACAAGGGCAGCAAGTCAAATCTGGCCTAGGGCAGCAAATTGGTCAGGGCCGGCCCTGCATATACAGTCCACAATAGTTCATTAACACCCCAGATTTCAACAAACTTTAGTAAACAGTCCACTAACTTGTAATAAGCAAACTCTATTTTTAGTCTGGCAGCCACAAACCCCAAAAACATCGGAACCACACTCATTACATCCTGCCCTAACGTTCTGCTTTTACGCGTTTTCCAGATAGCTAGTTTCGCAGTGCCAGATAAAAAATGAATTAAAACCAAAGTCGTTTTCTTTCGAACAGAATACCCAGGACCATAAATAAACCATTCAAAGGAAAAAGTCTCACCCAAAGATAGAAACCAATCACTTAAAAGGGAAAAAAGATCCCCAAACGTGAACACTGCACAAATAAATGAAAACATGACTCAAAAACACAACCCACCCCAACGCTAGGCTTAAGATGCTCCACATATCTGCTGTAGCTTCTGCTCCGTGTGCTATTCTCCACTGGACGTCCCCTGTGCACTTACTGACTGGACATGTGTACAGGGATCGCCAGCAGCCTTTAGGGGAAGAGTCAAGTCCAAAAAAGTCTATCCATTTTGTTGAAATAACACCATTCAATAAACTGGCATTTGACACTTTTACACAAGTCAAGTACAAGGCCTTCTTCCCCGATGACTCGAACAAATCCCAAACTGGTGTTTTAAAGCTCAGCAAACAGTGATCATTTTCTTCCCAACCCTCCACAGCCTTGATGGTGAGTGAAGGAAAAACGTAATCATTCCCTTGTGTCCACTCGTTGATCATCTCTGTATTGTCCAGGAGACTACAGTGCTCCTCTCTCAATGCCCCACGTACTTCTGCAACAAACGGCTGTATCATTCCTGTAGATGTTACTCCAGTCCTTTGGCTTATGACATCCACTCTGCTACTCAACACATGACCCAGCTTCGTGTATCCAGCAGTCAACAGCCGTGAACGCCGACAAGCAGATGATAAAAATCTTGAGGAAAAAAAAAAGGTTGAAAAACAGCAGCCAAGGCCCTACTGATATAAGAGGTGATCTTGACACTGTAAAGGCTTTCCAAGCCTCCAACATAGATTTGTGATATGGTGTAAAGTCCACTAACTCAGACTCTTGTAACTGCATAAGAAATAAATGTCTATGAAGTTCCATTATGCCTTCCCTCCGCAAAAGGGCTATTGCAGTGTCCATCCCAGCAAGTCTGCTGCTGTATGAGAGTCTTCGAGCTGTTTGTAAACGAAAAGCCATTATTCTTGCCTTAATGTCCACCAGACCTTGCCCCCCTTCCTGAATAGGAAGATGCAGCACAGCAGATCGGACCCAATCCAGACCAGAAAAAACTCACTAAGTGTCTTTGAATCATTTGCATTAGACCTGCTGGTGGTTGCCGCACATTCAATAGTCAGAAAACTTCCGCCTTTCCTCAAAGCAGTGTATACACACTTCCGTTGAGCCGTACTCCCGCTGGATACTTCAGGAGAGTGCCAGAACTGGCGGCCGAACAACTCGTATAAAGTTTAGAATAACAATGTTTACGTATTTACAAGGTTTTGTAGTTAGTGTGGTTTAATAACGTTAATGATCTTTCTTTAGCATGTGCGTTAACTGGATGGGAACCTTATTCCAAAACGCTTACCTTTTCAAATCAAATTTCGGTTCAGTTCACTGTATCTTTGTCCTTTATCAAGTTGAGAACGTGTTGTGAGCAAAAGTTAGTGTGAAAGTGGCTGTGCATCATCTAAACGTGTCTCTGGCAGATGTGCAGCCGGCGAGAGCAGCCTTTCCTCGGCTCGTCCGTCTGCCGCTGGCTCTGAGGTCTCGCCCATCTTTGCTCTCATGAATCTGCTCGCCAAATCATTTCGACTGAAGGCAAAGTGAAGTTTCATAACTTCATTTTTTCTTTAACTTTAGACTTGGTTGTGTTTTATGAATGATTTAATTGCATTACAGTGATATAGCCTATGCACACTTCTTTTCTGAACCACATGTTGATGTGTACGCCTATATTTTTATTTTATTTTTAAATGTAAACGAACAGAGGCATGGTTTGTAATAAATATACATTCAGTGAAGATGATCCAGGTATGCGTTGCCTGAACCACATTTGTGAGGCTATTAATGTTTCATATTGTTTTAATGCAAATGAAAGAGGCAGAGTGGTGTTTTATGACATATTTCGTTGTATTGTACACACACAGGAGTGAGAGCGAGCGGTCATCAGGAGCGCCTTCAACTCGCGGCTATTTCGCTTCAAACGCTCGATTTCTATGACGTCCAGTTCGCTGCGGATGCGGGAATGGATTCAGAATGTTCACACGGCAAACTAGATTAGATTAGATTAGATTAGATTAGATTAGATTAGATTCAACTTTATTGTCATTACACAAGTACAAGTACAAGGCAACGAAATGCAGTTTAGGTCTAACCAGAAGTGCAATAGCAGCAAGTGCAGGATATATACAATGGTTGCGTAAGTGCAGGGCATAAAAATGTACTGAATATATATAAATATGTATAAGTAGAGAGATGGCTATTACTATAAACAGAACTGAATTTACAGATGAATATATACAGTGAATAAATATAAATATACAGATGGCTATTACTATAAACAGAATGTAAACAGAATGTACAGGTGAATATGTACTATGAATATAATATACAGATGGCTATTACTTTGAACAGAATTTACAGATAGAGGTATACAATAATATGTTAGGCTAATATGAGGAATATAGCAGTGGATTAAGGTAAAGCAATAAATTATGGACAGAAGCTATCCGAAAGAAAGTGTAAAAGTGCAGTGGAAAGTGGTTGCATATTGCAGTTAAAAGTACGGTGCAAAATGCAAATGTAAACATGGTTACTGTAAATACAGTCGGCAGTGCAAATGAGCATATTCCAGTTATGATATGGTGGTGCAAAATGCATAAGTAAACAGTTGTTACTGTAATAAACAGTCGGTAGTGCAAATAACAAAGTGAAGGCAGATGTGAGGTAGGAGAGTTTGCAGTTTATGAGGGAAGTGGATCAGCGAGGGTTTGAGTTCAGTAAAGAGACAGCTCTGGGGAAAAAACTGTTCTTTAGTCTGCTGGTCCTGGTCCGGAGGATCCTGAAACGCCTGCCGGAGGGCAGGAGAGAAAACAGTCTGTGGGCTGGGTGAGAGGAGTCCTTGAGGATGCTGCGAGCTCGGTGCAGACAGCGTTTCCTCTGGATGTGCTCGATGGCAGGTAGTGGAGTCCCTGTGATGCGCTGGGCAGTTTTCACCACCCGCTGCAGTGCCTTGCGCTCCGCAACAGAGCAGCTCCCATACCATACTGCCACACAGTTGGTCAGGATGCTTTCTATTGCGCAGCGGTAGAAGTTCACCAGGATAGCCGAGGAGAGCTGATTCTTCCTCAGTGTCCTCAGGAAGAAGAGGCGCTGGTGAGCCTTCTTGACCAGGCTGGAGGTGTTGGTCGTCCACGACATGTCCGCCGAGATGTGGATCCCCAGGAACTTGAAACTGGAGACACGCTCAACAGCCATTCCATTTATGTGGATGGTGTCGTGTGTGCCTCTTGACTCCTTCCTGAAGTCCACGATGAGCTCCTTCGTTTTGGTGGTGTTGAGGAGCAGGTTATTATCAGTGCACCATGTGGCCAGGTGCTGGATCTCCTCCCTGTAGGCAGTCTCATCGTTGTTGCTGATGAGACCAATCACCGTAGTGTCGTCCGCAAACTTGACGATGGAATTAGTTCCATACACAGGCTTGCAGTCGGAGGTGAAGAGGGAGTAGAGAAACGGACTTAGCACACAGCCCTGTGGTACACCAGTGTTGAGTGTGATGGACGTGGAGCAGGTGGATCCTGATCGAACATTCTGGGGTCTGTCAGTTAGGAAGTCTAAAATCCAGTTACACATTGAAGTGTTGATGCCCAGGTCTCCAAGTTTGGCAATTAACTTGGATGGGATGACAGTGTTGAATGCTGAGCTGAAGTCAACAAACAGCATGCGTGCATAGGTGTTTTTACTGTCCAGATGGGTGAGCACAGAGTGCAGTGCCATGGAAACTGCATCCTCTGTGCTCCTATTGCTGCGGTAGGCAAACTGGTGTGAGTCCAATGTGGATGGTAGAGAGTCTTTTAGGTGTTCCAGGACCAGCCGCTCAAAGCACTTCATAACGATGGGTGTGAGTGCTACAGGGCGGTAGTCATTAGGGCACCTCGGGCTGGAGTGTTTCGGCACTGGCACAATGGAAGTGCGTTTAAAGCATGATGGTACAAAAACTTGGGCCTGGGAGGAGTTTGGTGAGGCCATGGAAAAGGACTATCCGCTGGCCTCGAAGAGATTCTGGCAAACCGTCCGGCGCCTCAGGAGGAGGAAGCAGTGCCCTACCAACACTGTTTACAGTGGCGATGGGCGGCTGTTGACTTCAACTGGGGATGTTGTCGGACGGTGGAAGGAATACTTCGAGGATCTCCTCAATCCCGCCGTCAGGTCTTCCATTGAGGAAGCAGAGGCTGGGGGCTCAGAGGAGGACTCGTCCATCACCCAAGCTGAAGTCACCGAGGTGGTCAAGAAACTCCTCGGTGGCAAGGCACCGGGGGTGGATGAGATCCGCCCTGAGTACCTCAAGTCTCTGGATGTTGTGGGACTGTCTTGGCTGACACGCCTCTGCGGCATCGCGTGGCGGTCGGGGACAGTGCCTCTGGGATGGCAGACCGGGGTGGTGGTCCCTCTTTTTAAGAAGGGGGACCGGAGGGTGTGTTCCAACTATAGGGGGATCACACTTCTCAGCCTCCCCGGGAAAGTCTATGCCAGGGTACGGGAGAGGAGAATTCGGCTGATAGTGGAACCTCGGATTCAGGAGAAACAATGTGGTTTTCGTCCTGGTCGTGGAACACTGGACCAGCTCTATACCCTCTACAGGGTGCTGGAGGGTTCATGGGAGTTTGCCCAACCAGTCCACATTTGTTTTGTGGATTTGGAGAAGGCATTCGACTGTGTCCCTCGCGGCGTCCTGTGGAGGGTGCTCTGGGAATATGGGGTCCGGGGTCCTTTGCTGAGGGCTGTCCGGTCCCTGTATGACCGAAGCAGGAGTTTGGTCCGCATTGCCGGCAGTAAGTCAGACTTGTTCCCGGTGCATGTTGGACTCCGGCAGGGCT
>CM042244.1:60020027-60025027 GCA_023566225.1 Romanogobio albipinnatus
ATTATTTTACATTTACATCTTTATCGTTTTCATCCTCGGTATATGAACCGCCTTAAGTGCTCTAACAACCAATCAGACACTGCCTTATTAAATATTCATGAAACAGTGTGGAGTCGGTTCAGAGTGGAGTCGGTTCAGTGTGGAGTCGGTTCAGAGTGGAGTCGGTTCAGTGTGGAGTCGGTTCAGAGCGGAGTCGGTTCAGAGTGGAGTCGGTTCAGTGTGGAGTCGGTTCAGTGTGGAGTCGGTTCAGTGTGGAGTCGGTTCAGAGTGGAGTCGGTTCAGAGTGGAGTCGGTTCAGTGTGGAGTCGGTTCAGAGCGGAGTCGGTTCAGTGTGGAGTCGGTTCAGAGCGGAGTCGGTTCAGACTGGAGTCGGTTCAGTGTGGAGTCGGTTCAGACTGGAGTCGGTTCAGTGTGGAGTCGGTTCAGAGTGGAGTCGGTTCAGCGTGGAGTCAGTTCAGACTGGAGTCGGTTCAGTGTGGAGTCGGTTCAGTGTGGAGTCGGTTCAGAGTGGAGTCGGTTCAGAGTGGAGTCGGTTCAGAGTGGAGTCGGTTCAGTGTGGAGTCGGTTCAGTGTGGAGTCGGTTCAGTGTGGAGTCGGTTCAGAGTGGAGTCGGTTCAGAGTGGAGTCGGTTCAGCGTGGAGTCGGTTCAGAGCGGAGTCGGTTCAGTGTGGAGTCGGTTCAGAGCGGAGTCGGTTCAGTGTGGAGTCGGTTCAGTGTGGAGTCGGTTCAGACTGGAGTCGGTTCAGCGTGGAGTCGGTTCAGCGTGGAGTCGGTTCAGAGTGAAGTCGGTTCAGAGTGGAGTCGGTTCAGTGTGGAGTCGGTTCAGCGTGGAGTCGGTTCAGACTGGAGTCGGTTCAGAGTGAAGTCGGTTCAGAGTGGAGTCGGTTCAGAGTGAAGTCGGTTCAGAGTGGAGTCGGTTCAGTGTGGAGTCGGTTCAGTGTGGAGTCGGTTCAGTGTGGAGTCGGTTCAGACTAAAGTTGATTCAGACTGGAGTCGGTTCAGAGTGGAGTCGGTTCAGAGTGGAGTCGGTTCAGAGGGGAGTCGGTTCAGACTGGAGTCGGTTCAGAGTGGAGTCGGTTCAGCGTGGAGTCGGTTCAGAGTGGAGTCGGTTCAGCGTGGAGTCGGTTCAGACTGAAGTCGATTCAGACTGGAGTCGGTTCAGAGTGGAGTCGGTTCAGAGTGGAGTCGGTTCAGAGTGGAGTCGGTTCAGTGTGGAGTCGGTTCAGAGTGGAGTCGGTTCAGCGTGGAGTCGGTTCAGACTGAAGTCGATTCAGACTGGAGTCGGTTCAGAGTGGAGTCGGTTCAGTGTGGAGTCGGTTCAGTGTGGAGTCGGTTCAGAGTGGAGTCGGTTCAGTGTGGAGTCGGTTCAGTGTGGAGTCGGTTCAGTGTGGAGTCGGTTCAGAGTGGAGTCGGTTCAGAGTGGAGTCGGTTCAGCGTGGAGTCGGTTCAGAGCGGAGTCGGTTCAGTGTGGAGTCGGTTCAGAGCGGAGTCGGTTCAGTGTGGAGTCGGTTCAGTGTGGAGTCGGTTCAGACTGGAGTCGGTTCAGCGTGGAGTCGGTTCAGCGTGGAGTCGGTTCAGAGTGAAGTCGGTTCAGAGTGGAGTCGGTTCAGTGTGGAGTCGGTTCAGCGTGGAGTCGGTTCAGACTGGAGTCGGTTCAGAGTGAAGTCGGTTCAGAGTGGAGTCGGTTCAGAGTGAAGTCGGTTCAGAGTGGAGTCGGTTCAGTGTGGAGTCGGTTCAGTGTGGAGTCGGTTCAGTGTGGAGTCGGTTCAGACTAAAGTTGATTCAGACTGGAGTCGGTTCAGAGTGGAGTCGGTTCAGAGTGGAGTCGGTTCAGAGGGGAGTCGGTTCAGACTGGAGTCGGTTCAGAGTGGAGTCGGTTCAGCGTGGAGTCGGTTCAGAGTGGAGTCGGTTCAGCGTGGAGTCGGTTCAGACTGAAGTCGATTCAGACTGGAGTCGGTTCAGAGTGGAGTCGGTTCAGAGTGGAGTCGGTTCAGAGTGGAGTCGGTTCAGTGTGGAGTCGGTTCAGAGTGGAGTCGGTTCAGCGTGGAGTCGGTTCAGCGTGGAGTCGGTTCAGACTGAAGTCGATTCAGACTGGAGTCGGTTCAGAGTGGAGTCGGTTCAGAGTGGAGTCGGTTCAGCGTGGAGTCGGTTCAGACTGAAGTCGGTTCAGTGTGGAGTCGGTTCAGAGTGGAGTCGGTTCAGAGCGGAGTCGGTTCAGAGTGGAGTCGGTTCAGAGTGGAGTTGGTTCAGAGTGGAGTCGGTTCAGAGTGGAGTCGGTTCAGTGTGGAGTCGGTTCAGAGTGGAGTCGGTTCAGAGTGGAGTCGGTTCAGAGTGGAGTCGGTTCAGTGTGGAGTCGGTTCAGAGTGGAGTCGGTTCAGAGTGGAGTCGGTTCAGAGTGGAGTCGGTTCAGAGTGGAGTCGGTTCAGAGTGGAGTCGGTTCAGCGCGGAGTCGGTTCAGCGTGGAGTCGGTTCAGAGCGGAGTCGGTTCAGAGCGGAGTCGGTTCAGAGTGGAGTCGGTTCAGAGTGGAGTCGGTTCAGAGTGGAGTCGGTTCAGAGTGGAGTCGGTTCAGAGTGGAGTCGGTTCAGTGTGGAGTCGGTTCAGAGTGGAGTCGGTTCAGAGTGGAGTCGGTTCAGAGTGGAGTCGGTTCAGAGTGGAGTCGGTTCAGCGTGGAGTCGGTTCAGCGCGGAGTCGGTTCAGCGCGGAGTCGGTTCAGTGTGGAGTCGGTTCAGAGCGGAGTCGGTTCAGAGCGGAGTCGGTTCAGAGCGGAGTCGGTTCAGAGTGGAGTCGGTTCAGTGTGGAGTCGGTTCAGAACGGAGTCGGTTCAGAGTGTGTGTGTGTGTGAGTGTGTGTGTGAGTGTGTGTGTCTGTGTGTGAGTGTGTGCAGCTGCTCAACAGCGGATGTGGTGTGTTTGTGCTCATCTCGTTCACATCACAGGAAACACTGGCCGTCTCAGAGTCTCTGATATAAACCACTGACATTTGCAGCAATGCCGTGTGTGTGTGTGTGTGAGAGAGACACAGATGTGTGTGTCAGCTGACAGAGGAGGTGTAACACAACACCACGCCGCCATTACTGTGATGGTCAGCTGACGCTGCTGTGGTCAGTGTGTGTCATGTGTGTTTAGTTGAGTGTGTAACCGCTTGAGGAACGAGTGATGAGGAGCAGTGAGCACTGGAGAACTGATGATGCGTCTGCACTTCCTTCCTTCTGACAATTAAGCCGAAATATTCCAGTAACTGTCGCCGCCGATGACATCATACGGAGCCGCAGTGTCAAGGTCCCGCCCACACTCTCACTCCTGCAGACTCATTCGCTAGCACAGCTGTCAATCATGACGTAACATTCCATTTTATAGCATCAAATAAATAATTTCTGACGCACACACATACTCACACACCTCACTCTCTCACTCACTCACTCTCTCACACTCACACACCTCTCACTCTGTCACACACCTCTCACTCTCTCACACTCACGCACTCTCTCACACTCACGCACTCTCTCACACACACACACACACACACACCTCACTCACTCTCTCACACTCACTCACACCTCACTCTCTCACTCACACACACACCTCTCACTCTGTCACACTCACACCTCACTCACTCTCTCTCTCACACTCACACACACACCTCACTCACTCACACCTCACTCTCTCACTCACACACACACACCTCTCACTCTGTCACACTCACACCTCACTCACTCTCTCACACTCACTCACACACCTCACTCACTCACACACCTCTCACTCTGTCACACACCTCTCACTCTCTCACACTCACTCACTCTCTCACACACACAAACACACACCTCACTCACTCTCTCACACTCACTCACTCACACCTCACTCTCTCACTCACACACACACACACACACACACACCTCTCACTCTGTCACACTCACACCTCACTCACTCTCTCACTCACACACACACACACCTCACTCACTCTCTCACACTCACTCACACACACCTCACTCTCTCACTCACACACACACACACACACCTCTCACTCTGTCACACACACACACCTCACTCTCTCACACACCTCTCACTCTGTCACACTCACTCACACCTCTCACTCACACACACACACACGCACCTCTCACTCTGTCACACTCACACCTCACTCTCTCACTCACACACCTCTCACTCTGTCACACACACACACACACACACACACACACACACACACACACACACACACACACACACACACACCTCACTCTCTCACTTACACACACACACACACACACACACACCACTCTCTCACACACCTCTCACTCTGTCACACACACACACACACACCTCACTCTCTCTCTCTCACACACACACACACACACACCTCACTCTCTCAATCACTCACACACACACACACACCATACTTGACGGGAAACTCCGGGCTCTAGGCTTAAACAGCCTGTTATGCAGCTGGATCCTGGACTTCCTGTCAAACAGACGCCAGGTGGTCAGAATGGGCAGTAACATCTCCTCATCACTGACTCTCAACACTGGAGCCCCTCAGGGCTGCGTTCTCAGCCCACTCCTGTACTCTTTGTACACACATGACTGTGTGGCAACCCACAGATCCAACACCATCATCAAGTTTGCTGACGATACGACGGTGGTAGGTCTTATCACCGACAATGATGAAACGGCCTACAGAGAGGAGGTGCACACTCTGACACGGTGGTGTCAGGAGCACAACCTCTCCCTCAACGTCAGCAAGACCAAGGAGCTGGTGGTCGACTTCAGGAGGAATGAGAGAGAACACCGCCCCATCACCATCGATGGAGCACCGGTGGAGAGAGTCAGCAGCTTCAAGTTCCTCGGTGTCCACATCACAGAGGAACTCTCATGGTCCGTCCACTCTGAGGCCGTTGTGAAGAAGGCTCATCAGCGCCTTTTCTTCCTGCGACGGCTGAGGAGGTTTGGAATGAACCGCCACATCCTCACACGCTTCTACACCTGCACCATAGAGAGTCTGCTGA
>CM042244.1:60050027-60065027 GCA_023566225.1 Romanogobio albipinnatus
GAGAGTGTGTGTGTGTCGGCTCGGTTGCGAGTGTGTGTGTGTCAGCTCGGTTGAAGTTTTGTTCTGTCGATTATTTCAGCGTCTCATCCAATCAGAATCCGTTTAGTCGGAATACTTTTTATAATATTAGTTGGACTGTTTTGATCGTTCTTATCACCGACTCATTAGTCAGGAATCATTTGCTAAAATTACCGTCCTTCAGTGTGTGTATGCGTGTGTGTGTGTGTGTGTGTGTGTGTGTGTGTGTGTGAGAGAGAGAGAGAGTGTATGAGTTGTACCTGACGGGGAAGTTGTGGTCCGGGTTTATCCGCTCTAACAGACTGTACAGCTGCAGAAGAAGAATCGCTCGTTAGTCACTGATCATCACACACACACACACACACACACACACACACACACACACACACACACACACACACCCTTATCATCACAGCCATTATAAACCAATCCCTCGTGACGAACCTCTTGATGTCTGTTGCCCTCTCTGATGTACACACTCGCCAGATTGGTCACAATGAATGTCCACAGCTCCTGATGCGTGGTGAGCTGCACACACACACACACACACACACACACACACACACACACAGATGAATGATGAGCTCATGTGAATGAGAACAGAGCGGCAGCAGAGGCTTTAAGGCTCTCACCCGCAGTGCTGTGGTGAACTGGGCCTCGGCGTTGTCCATACAGTTCACAGAGATGCAGTACAGACCCTGGAACACATCACATGATCAACACCACACACACCACACTCTTCATACAGCCGTGATGCGGTTAAAGGAATGCATGCGCTGCGTGTTCGGAGGGAAGCGCTGCGCTGGGTTCGTTTACACGCGAGCAGTTTAACAAGCGTCTGAAACATCGACACACTTCACAAGAGTTAGAGTTGGTCTCACCAGCAGTGTGTGGAGCTGAGCCGCGTGATTGGAGAAGAGCCGTGGAGACTGCTGACACAGCTGACACACCTGAGAGATCTGTCAACACACACACACACGTGTTACACAGCACACGACCATCAGCAGCGCACACACACACACACACACACACACACCTCCTGCAGCGCCGTGGCCTTGTGTCCCGTCACCAGACGACACATGATGATGTGCTCCAGCAGAATGACTTGGAATGACGACAGGATGGGGCTGCAGTCCAGCACTGACAAACACACAGAAACATCAGTCATCACACACACACATCAGCTGCTGCGTGTCGGTGTGTGTTGATCATGTGACCAGACTCACTCTTCAGCTTCTCTAACTGCATGAGGGCTTTATCTGTGTATTTCTGGGCCTTCTCCAGGTACCCGGCCTGCATCGAGTGCATGACCGTCACCTGAAACAATCACACACACACACACACACACACACCATCAACCACAGCCATCAGACCAGCGACGCTCTGTGATGTCAGCGATGATGTCACTCACCAGGTAGACCAGGACACACATGTGCTCCTTGGGCAGCCAGTGGAAGAGGTCAGCCGAGTTGCTGGGCAGGATCTCATCATCATGGAGGGTGGAGATGGTCTGGATGCACTGCTGCAGCTGCTTCAGACACGGCTTGACGCTCTTCACCTGCGCACACACACACACACACACATCAGCACAACTCAACACTACACTCAAAGCTCATTAATGACACAGTCTGTGACGCTCATCATTCTGCATCTGTATATTGTCCGACCTCCAGAGTTCATTGCTAATATTTTATACATTTAAAGGAGACCTATTATGCAAATTGCATGACCTCCACCCTATTAGCATAGACCCACCCATGACTACTGGCAGACTCCGCCCTATTAGCATAGACCTGCCCATGACTGCTGACAAACTCTGCCCTATTAGCATAGACCCGCCCATGACTGCTGACAGACTCCGCCCTATTAGCATAGACCCGCCCATGACTGCTGACAGACTCCGCCCTATTAGCATAGACCCCACCCATGACTGCTGACAGACTCCGCCCTATTAGCATAGACCCACCCATGACTGCTGACAGACTCCGCCCTATTAGCATAGACCTGCCCATGACTACTGGCAGACTCTGCCCTATTAGCATAGACCCGCCCATGACTGCTGACAGACTCCGCCCTATTAGCATAGACCTGCCCATGACTACTGGTAGACTCTGCCCTATTAGCATAGACCTGCCCATGACTACTGGTAGACTCTGCCCTATTAGCATAGACCCGCCCATGACTGCTGACAGACTCCGCCCTATTAGCATAGACCCGCCCATGACTGCTGACAGACTCCGCCCTATTAGCATAGACCTGCCCATGACTACTGGCAGACTCTGCCCTATTAGCATAGACCTGCCCATGACTGCTGACAGACTCCACCCTATTAGCATAGACCCCGCCCATGTCTGCTGACAGACTCCGCCCTATTAGCATAGCTCTGCCTCCAGTGAGCTGTACACAGTCCCCCATGTTTATCTCCTCGCCAGAGCTTTTAAGTCAGAAATGTGTTCTCATTAAAGCCATAGATATATAAATACAGCAGTATGTACTGTATATTAGGCTGCTGTCACTTTAATACACACGTGATTTAATTACGCTCACACACATAACTGAGTGAGTTTATGTTAGAGCCCGACCGATAAAGGATTTTTAAGGCCGATACCGATATAAATATTTGGTGATTTAAAAATCTGATATTCCGATATACAGTGAGGAAAATAAGTATTTGAACACTGCTATTTTGCAAGTTCTCCCACTTGGAAATCATGGAGGGTCTTAAATTGTCATCGTAGGTGCATGTCCACTGTGAGAGACATAATCTAAAAAACAAAATCCAGAAATCACAATATGATTTTTTAACTATTTATTTGAGCACACACAACGAGCACACCCGGCCCTTAAAACAGCAGCCAGAAAAATGGAGCGCAGCTGGAAGAGAACAAAACTAGAGGTCTTTCGTAATTCGTGGAAAGAGCACATGATCGCATACAGAAAGGCCGTAAGAACTGCTAGATCCGCTTATTTCTCAACTCTCTTGGAAGAAAACAAACACAACCCAAGGTATTTATTCGATACAGTGGCTAAATTAACCAAAAATAAAGCTTCAATCTCTGATGATTGTAAACAGCACAGCAGTAATGACTTTATGAACTTCTTCACATGTAAGATTGATAATGTTAGGAAGAACATTTTAACCATGCAGCGTCTACTACAGTATCACATCATTTCTTGCTTTTCAACCGCGGTAAGAAAAAATCCATACCGTCCCAGCCCTAATTATGTGATTCATTAATGCTGCAACGCACTTTCCTTCACTCCTCGTGTGCCCAACTTACAATGTAGGGACTGGAACTACAAATATACTAGTTATAAATACAGTAATCATTACTTTATTTAGGCAGAATAAGTATGTTGTGATTTTCAAGCGCGTTAATGTTAGCGGTCTTCCACTGATAGCCATGGCATTAGCTAGCTTTGAGGTTAGCTAAAGTCTATGATAAGACATAATTTAGAAATGGACAACGTCATACTGAGAACTTAGTTTGATACTCACGGGACGCTCCGTCTGACACACAGCTTTCTGTGTGCGTGCTTCAGGTGTGTGTGTGTGTGTGTGTGTGTGCTCAGAAGTTTAGAGTGATATAGCTTTAACCCCTAGTCTAACCCCTTTAGAAGTTTTGACATGCTCTGACATGTGCTTTTTTCAGTTTCTTATAAACACATTAATGGCAAAAGTGTAATTACACTGTATTCAGCACAAACTGGGCTACCATAATATGTGAGCAACATGTATGTACACGCTCTTATCTTTGAGAGAAAAATGTTCATGCATGGGGATTTTGAGGATTATAGCTCAACACGTCTCAAAACGATGTAGCTGAAGTAACGTTACAGCGCTTTACTAGATGTGTTTGTATGAGTTGATGTGTGGGCTTCGACTCTGGATTGTCAGTATTTGAATCTGATAGAGCGCGCTCCGTGGGCGTGGTCGCATTACCGGATAATGAAGTGGCTCACGGGTGACTGACATCTCTCTATTTTCAAACAATTACATAAACACAGCATATTTGTTTTTGATTTGGCTTACATTGTTTAAAACCTGACATTTAGCGTTTCTTTAGACATATGTCTCATGTTTGTGAGACAAGTATTCACTAAACTAGAGGTTCTTTTCTGAAGACTATCTGAATGAACGTCTTTGCCAGAGAGGCTGCAGATCGCGCATCATGTTTGATTTCTTTATTTTGCAAAAAGCAAAACATTGTTTTTATTGTGACTGTACAGAAAAAAAAATAGAAACTTAACAGATTGTAATGATGTTTAACACTTGCCTGAATGATAAAAAACGTTATTTCAGTCTCTTTGGCACTGATAAGAAAAAAAGCGACCGCCGACTCGAGAGGGTTTAAAACAGATCATGATACAAGATGGCGGCATGGATGGCAGCCTCGGTATGGAGCTCTTCAGCTATTGTGTTGTTTTTGTTCGTTTGTCCTGCGTTTAGTAATTCTTTTCCGATCAGTTTCACCAAAGACGAACTACTGGACATTAGGAAACACACACCAGACAACATTTCTGCAGTTTTTGATTATTCGGGTGTTTTGTTTGATATCCTCGTCGGAGCCGCAGCTGTGTCTTTAAAACGCGCGGCCAGACGCAGACGTGGAAAGCGAGCCGGTGCGCTGGTTAAACTCTGCACGCGCGGCTTTCGCACTGCACTCCGTGGTATTCATCTTGCGAATCTCCGATCCCTTCCTAACAAAACGGACGAACTTCCTACCCTCACCCGCATTAACAACGATTTTTCAAACTCTGCTGCACTGTGCTTCACTGAAACCTGGCTGAGTGAAGCCATCCCGGACAACGCACTATATCTGCCGGGCTTCCAGCTGTTCCAAGCGGATCGCATCGCGGAACTAACAGGGAAAACGAGAGGTGGTGGATTGTGTTTCTAAATTAACGAAAGTTGGTGTTCAGACAACGCTGAAGAAGATGTGCTCTCCTAATCTAGAGGCGCACTTCATAAACTGTAAACCCTTCTACTCTCCGCAGGAGTTTTCCTCGTTCATTCTCGTGAATGTGTACATCCCTCCAGACGCGTGTGTGAGCGCGGCGCTGCAACAGCTGGCTGAACAAACTGTACCCAGACTCTCTTTTAATCATTCTTGGGGATTTAAATAAAGCAAATCTCTCCCGTGAACTGCCAAAATACAGGCAGCACATTACATGTCCCACCAGAGACAGTAATATACTGGACCACTGTTACACCACAATAAGGAATGCATATCACTCCGTCCCACGGGCAGCTTTGGGGCTCTCTGATCACTGTGTGGTTCATCTTATACCGACCTACAGGCAGAAACTGAAATCAGCTAAACCTGTAATAAAGACTGTAAAAAGATGGACTAATGAAGCAGAGCTGGACTTACAAGCCTGCTTCGATTGCTCTGATTGGACTGTTTTTGAAGCTGCTACCACTGATCTGGATGAGCTAACAGAGACTGTGACATCATACATCAGTTTCTGTGAGGATACATGCATTCCTACCAGGACATTCTTATCATTCACTAATGATAAACCATGGTTTACTGGGAAACTCAAACAGCTTCGTCATGCCAAAGAGGATGCTTACAGAAGTGGGGATAAAGTCTTGTATAAGCAGGCCAGAAACAGACTGACAAAGGAGATCAGAGTTGCTAAAAGAAGCTACTCTGAAAAGTTGAGAAACCAGTTTTCTTCCAACGACCCAGCTTCAGTTTGGACAGGCTTGAAGAATATCACCAATTACAAGTCACCATCCCTCCGATCTGCTGAGAATCAACAACTGGCCGATGAGCTGAATGCTTTTTACTGCAGATTTGAAAAGCCCAGTCTCACACCACACACCCGCTCTGATCTGCACTTCACACGTCCCCCATCACCTCCTGCACCCCCTCTCCTCCCCCTCCTGTCATCCAACCCGAGCTTAAGGTCTGTGTGGAGGACGTGAGCCGAGTCTTCAAAAAACAGAAGACTAGGAAAGCTTCAGGCCCAGACGGCATCTCATCGGCCTGTTTGAAAGCCTGCGCTGACCAACTGGCCCCAGTCTTCACGCAGATCTTCAGCAGATCATTGGAGCAGTATGAAGTTCCCTGCTGCTTCAAACGCTCCACTATCATTCCCGTCCCCAAAAAACCCAAAATCACTGGACTTAATGACTGCAGACCTGTCGCTCTCACGCCTGTGGTCATGAAGTCGTTTGAAAGACTGGTTCTGGCCCACCTGAAGGACATCACTGGACCCTTGCTGGATCCTCTTCAATTTGCCTACAGAGCAAACAGGTCTGTGGATGATGCAGTCAACATGGGACTGCATTATATCCTGCAACATCTCCACAGACCTGGGACTTATGCAAGGATCTTATTCGTGGACTTCAGTTCGGCCTTCAATACCATCATGCCTGATCTTCTCTCAGCTAAACTGACCCAGCTCTCCATGCCATCCTCAATCTGTCAGTGGATCTCCAGCTTCCTGACAGACCGACAACAGCTCGTGAGACTGGGGAAACTCACATCCAGGACTCTCACTACCAGCAGGGGTGTGTTCTCTCCCCACTGCTCTTCTCCCTGTACACCAATGACTGCTCTTCTAAAGACCCCTCTGTGAAGCTCCTCAGATCTGCAGACCACACCACTGTCATTGGCATCATCCAAAACGGTGATGACTCCATGTGATGACATTGACTCCATTGTGAAAAAGGCCCAGCAGAGACTGCACTTCCTTCATCAGCTGAGGAAGCTCAACCTCCCACAGGAGCTGCTGATTCAGTTCTACTCGGATGTCATTGAGTCTGTCTTATGCACTTCCAGCACTGTCTGGTTTGGGTCAGCTACCAAATCTGACATCAGGAGACTACAACGCACAATTCGGACTGCAGAGAGGATTATTGGTGCTCCCCTGCCAACCCTCCAGGACCTGTACTCTTCCAGAGTGAGGAAGAGAGCAGGAAAAATCACCCCAGACTCCGCTCACCCTGGACACTTCCTGTTTGAACTGTTACCATCAGGACGGCGACTCCGATCACTGGCCACTAGAACATCTGGGCACAGGAACAGTTTCTTCCCACAGGCCATTTCCCTCTTGAACATTACTATGTTCTTGTTGTGTTTGTATTGTATATGTGCACTGGAAGCTGCAGCACCAAGAAAAATTCCTTGTGTGTGCAAGCACACTTGGCAACAAAGCTCTTTCTGATTCTGAACTCTCATGATGATGAAGAACTGCAGTGTCACATGAGCGCGATAGAGATGATCAAACCCAAACAGATGTTTTAGTGTTTGGCAGAGTATCCGAGGTACGACCTGTACAGGCTCCGCCCTCTCCTGGATCGGGGGGGCTGAGCAGAAGCAGCTCATTTACATTTAAAGACATGCACAAAAACAGCATGTTTTTCCTTCCACTCAAAAATTGGTATAAATACATGATCTGAGCTGAAACACACACATTCTGAGACTTCTTGTGAAGAGGGGCATCATTAGCCTGACGTCGTCATAAGTCTGATCTGCTCCGTTGGGCTGTGATTATGGGGCTTGTTTCAACCGAACCAGGAAAGAGCTCAATTGGATAGACCTACAACCAATCAGAGCAACGGAGCGACGAATAACGTTAGTTGTCAAATGTCAACAGAACTCAACTGCACTGTGTTGCCAAGTCCGCGGGTTGAAGCGACCCCAATGATGTGATATACAGACCCAGGAATGCAAATTTTATGAGGCAGCCGTGCCAAAATAACACATATTTTACCCCCCAAATGCCATTTTTTCCGGAGAACCCACCCGGAAAGCTATTGGGCTTGTTTTTGGCAAGTTTTGAGTAGCAATTGGGCGGGTTTTGATGTAAAAACTTGGCAACCCTGTCTGTGCGCACGCTGGAATAAGTAAGATGAGTGTAAACGATCTTTGCCGGTGTTGTAAAAAAATAATTTAAGGATACACTTAAAGTGTACTTACCAACACGATCATCATTTCTGAGAGAAATAGTAAAGGTGAACGCATATACGAACAAGTTCTCCGTTTAGGATTAGAACAAATTCGACCCAAACGCTCTTTGGTGATGTGGATGATTACGTTACTGTTGATCATCTGTCCATCATCGTCTAAAGCCCGCCCTGATGACTTCATTGGTCCGAACAGTTTCTGATCGGGCATAATTACTCCTCTACGGATCAAGTCCAGACCGAACTGCCAGAGCTCAAATGTTATGGGCAGGGCCAAGTTCAGCTGGCATCCAGGCTAGGGTATCATACACTCACCTAAAGGATTATTAGGAACACCTGTTCAATTACTCATTAATGCAATTATCTAACCAACCAATCACATGGCAGTTGCTTCAATGCATTTAGGGGTGTGGTCCTGGTCAAGACAATCTCCTGAACTCCAAACTGAATGTCGGAATGGGAAAGAAAGGGGATTTAAGCAATTTTGAGCGTGGCATGGTTGTTGGTGCCAGACGGGCCGGTCTGAGTATTTCACAATCTGCTCAGTTACTGGGATTTTCACGCACAACCATTTCTAGGGTTTACAAAGAATGGTGTGAAAAGGGAAACACATCAAGTATGGGGCCGTCCTGTGGGCCAAAATGCCTTGTTGATGCTAGAGGTCAGAGGAGAATGGGCCGACTGATTCAAGCTGATAGAAGAGCAACTTTGACTGAAATAACCACTCGTTACAACCGAGGTATGCAGCAAAGCATTTGTGAAGCCACAACACGCACAACCTTGAGGCGGATGGGCTACAACAGCAGAAGACCCCACCGGGTACCACTCATCTCCACTACAAATAGGAAAAAGAGGCTACAATTTGCACCAGCTCACCAAAATTGGACAGTTAAAGACTGGAAAAATGTTGCCTGGTCTGATGAGTCTGGATTTCTGTTGAGACATTCAGATGGTAGAGTCAGAATTTGGCGTAAACAGAATGAGAACATGGATCCATCATGGCTTGTTACCACTGTGCAGGCTGGTGGTGGTGGTGTAATGGTGTGGGGGATGTTTTCTTGGCACACTTTAGGCCCCGTAGTGCAATTTGGGCATGGTTTAAATGCCACGGCCTACCTGAGCATTGTTTCTGACCATGTCCATCCCTTTATGACCAGCATGTGCCCATCCTCTGATGGCTACTTCCAGCAGGATAATGCCCCATGTCACAAAGCTCCAATCATTTCAAATTGGTTTCTTGAACATGACAATGAGTTCACTGGACTAAAATGGCCCCCACAGTCCCCAGATCTCAACCCAATAGAGCATCTTTGGGATGTGGTGGAACGGGAGCTTCGTGCCCTGGATGTGCATCCCACAAATCTCCATCAACTGCAAGATGCTATCCTATCAATATGGGCCAACATTTCTAAAGAATGCTTTCAGCTCCTTGTTGAATCAATGCCACGTAGAATTAAGGCAGTTCTGAAGGCCAAAGGGGGTCAAACACAGTATTAGTGTGCTGCTCCTAATAATCCTTTAGGTGAGTGTGTATCTCCTGTAATGTTTGATTTGTTTGCTACTCATCTGTGGGATCAAACAGACCCAGTTTATTCTGTCTGCTCAAACACAGAATCTCAGTTTTTTGGAGATCCAGCTGGAGTGTGTGTGTGTGTGTGTGTGTTTGAGCGGCTCTCACCTGTCCGGCGTCCAGGTAATGCGTGACCTGCAGCACCAGGAAGAACACGCGCAGGGACTCCTTCTGGATGGGGTTTCCCTGCCAGGTCTCCACGATCTGCCCGCACAGCGTCAGGAGTGGGTGCACCTCCTGCAGCTTACGCTCCATCAACAGCAACTGCAGTGATATAAAAACTGCCTTAGTACCGTAATCACCGTCACACGGATAACTCGGACAACTCGGACACTCACCATGCCTTTGCTCAGCAGGAAGAGCGCTCTGTTGAAAACACAATGGTTAATCGTGAGCATGTGTGAGAAGTTAAACGTCCATTTGTGACATGCATGTGATGAGCGTCACCTTGTGTATTCAGATCCCACGACTCTGGCATACTCAGCGCCGACCCCCAGCAGGTCACAGGCCGACACCAGATCCTTCTCCAGCGTGTGGAGTTGCTGCAGAACAACACAGCTCTTATAATGATGTCGATTCAGTGACCACAGGTAATGAAGCGTGACGTACCGCCAGCTGGAACAGCAGCCTGCAGTGCCAATAGGGCGTCTGCTGCGAGATCTGGATGGCCTTCCGTAACAGCGGCTTCGCAGAATCAACCAAGTTCTAGTCAACAAGAGCAGAAGTTGTGTGTTTAGTCTAGATTTAAACTGACAGAGTGTGTGTGCTTCCCCAACAATGCTAGGAAGACTGTTCCAGAGTTTAGGAGCTAAATAGGAAAAGGATCGACCGCCTGCAGTTGATTTGGATATTCTCGGTATGATCAACTGGCCAGAGTTTAGAGAGCGCAGTAGACGTGATGGAGTATAATGTGTTAAGAGCTCGCTCAAGTACTGGAGATAAACCATTTAGTGCTTTGTAAGTAATAAGCAAGATTTAAAAATGTATGCGATGTTTAATAGGCAGCCAGTGCAGTGTTGACAGAACTGGGCTAATATGGTCACACTTCTACCCCTTTTCCACCAAAGCAGTGCTAGAGCTAGATCGGAGCCAGAGCCTAGTTTTAAATCGGTTCTTTGTGTTTCCACACCCAAAGCCCCAGCTCCGAGCCAGGAAAAGTGGTTCTTAAGTAGCAGCAAAACATTGCTGGGCTAGAACAGGGCTAGAAGTAAGAACCGATTACGTCAGGCGCTGGGGGCGGGGCCAACAAGACCAACACAAACTTGAGATCCGCCATTGTTGAAATAGCAGCTAATGGAGCTAACAGCTGCTGCTCCTTTGTAATCTCCGTCTATACAAATTACGGCGAGCTGCACGAATGCGTTGGATTCGCTGTGTTTTCGTTGTGTTTTGATGCTGATGTAGGATCGTAAAGCCATGTGAATCAATAGTAGCGCAACGTTTGCAGTGTTGATGGAAGGCTTGTTGGCAGCGGTGCTGTGTAGAGAACGATCGGCGTATGATAACGAGTCCAGCGAGAGCACATGACTCCTTATGCTTCTGATTCACTCATGCGTTTTTTTAAAGAGCACCTATCATGGAATTTTGAAATTTACCTTTCATGTAGTGTGTAACATAGATCTAGTGAACAAAAACATCCTGCATAGTTTGAAATATGACAGTGCACCGTATATATAGTTATTTTCTTTCAAAAGTAAGAGTCGACTCGGAGTCATTTTTAAGAATCGTTAGAAGACCGAAGCTTTTTCTCTGACTAGATGACGTCAACTTGTCAAGTTATTTGAATACGATACGCCCACTTATTGCGCTCCAAGACGCCAGTGAAAACTAGAAAACATCATGGAGAGGAGACGCTGTTCTGAAGTGCCACTCAAAAGCAAACTTTTTTCATCTGCCCAAGGATGAGCATTTGAAGACTAAGTGGCTTGAAGACAAACCATACATCGTCGCGATTGAGTGTTTATTAGTCGTCAAATGTATGTTTCGCGATCTCAGGAAGCTTTTATTATGGACTTCTATTATGGCACATGGTTCTTCTTCGTCTGTCTGTGCCATATATGGACTACATGTGCACAGAGCGCCCTCCGGCTGCCAGTATGAATTGAAAACAACACATAAGAGACTCAATCGCTCATGATTAGGCTTTATCTGCGCATTTTGAGGAAGTATTGAATAAAAAAATACTCCTCTGTTTAGAAATTTGACACAGACATGAGAATCTATCAATACGTCTCCTCATCTGCACACTTTTGAACTAAAAGCCCTGAGGGAGGTTGATTTGTCGCGAGTCTTCGTGAGGAGAATAGAGGAGTTTTTTTATGAATGAGATCAGCTGAGGCTCATATTACAATCAAACGGTACAGACGCGGTTTTCATATTCATAACTCCTGACACATATTAACAAATTACTGTCACTATAAGACTTTGATGGGCATTCCGTTTCCGAAAATATCTGCACAGACCATACCAATCACAACTGACTGGGTCATCGGACCAATCACCGCAGATTAGCGTCACGTAAAGGCGGGGTTTTGAAAAGTGAATCACTAAAGGAATCATTTGAGAATCGCTGTCAAAACAGGTAAAAATAAATGCATATTATAAGAAAACTAAAGTCTTTTTTGTCATTGCATGCATGCAAAACTGTTGTTGGGGACTTCTAAAACAATATTTGGAACATTTTAAATGCCATGATAGGTGCTCTTTAAATATTATACGTGGATCGGTCTGCGCAGCGCCAATGCATCTCAAACAAGCCTGGTGTGTGTGTGTTTCCCGCTAGCGTTGCTGAGAAAGATGAGACGTATACAGTGACGTAAGACCTGGCTCTGTTGTGGCTCTCTAGCCTGTGGAAACGCAAACGGTTCTTAGAAGGCTCCTCAGTTGAACCAACTATGAACTGGGACTAGCTCTGGCTCCGATCTAGCTCTAGCACTGCCTTGGTGGAAAAGGGGTACCCCTGGTTCTAGTAAGAACTGGAGCTGCTGTGTTTTGGACCAGCTGGAGTTTGTTTATTAGGCGAGCAGGGCAACCACCCAGTAGAGCATTACAATAATCTACAGCTCATGAACGCATCAACTCACTGTTCAGCGTTTGGCACTGAGAGCATGAGCCGTAATGTAGAGATATCTTTAAGATGGTAGAATGCAGTTTGACAGATGCTAGAAACGTGGCTTTCAAACGAAAGATTGGTATCAAAGAGCACACCCAGGTTCCTCACTTTTGTTTTTGGTTAATTTAGCCACTGTGTCAGATAAATACCTATAGTTGTGTTTGTTTTCTTCTAAGAGGGTCGAGAAATAAGCTGTTTTTAAGGCCTTTATGCAGTAACACTATCCTTCCATGAAATGCGAAAACGCATTGAACGCATCAACTCACTGTCACTGAGAGCATGTGTGCCATCAAGTGTTAGACAGTAGGGTTTGTTTATAATATCAGAATTATTTTGTCACACGGTACATACATGACGACATGCAGGCTCCTTGATATGTTGTGGTGTAAATGTCAAACGCACCTGTTGGCAGTACAGCTCTGACAGGAGACTCGCCGCCTCGAACTTCACATCCTCGAACTGCGCCACCTGCACACCTGGGCTAAGGAAAGCTCCAATACAACATTATCATCATCTGCCGTCTCTTCACACACTTACAACAGACACAACTCACACACCACAAGTGGATAATTGCTTCATAATGTGGTAAAGGATACTTGCTGTGAGATAAGCCACTGAAATAGAGACAGAAAGAGACCATCATACATCACATTTATTAGGGACAAAAGCATAGGAAAGTGGAAAAACACAACAGATTATGATTTATAACAATAAGCTGTTTAAGTTCAATAGCACGTGAACGTGTTTCATCATTTAATCAGTTAGAATGAATAAACAACAGCCACCACAACAATAATAAAAACAGGAGTGCGGCCTTGTCGCTCGGCTGAAGCCTCGGGCTTTCCTGCGCGCTCTCACCGCTTTCTCGAGGTGCGTGCGGGCCAGCTCGCTGTTCTTCGTGTGGTGGTAGAGCACCGAGCCCAGCTGCAAGTGCGTCCGGGCCTCCACTCTCTGCGGGGGCTTGAACTGGAAAACGGCCTGCAGACAGTGCACACACAAGCGGATTTTGGGAGGACTGGACGTTCGGAAATGTTCGGCGAAACCGAGAAGGGCCAGATACCAGGAGTCCGGGGCCTCTGCGCCTGCCGCCGCCATCATTACCACAACAACAACAACACGAGAGCTCGGCGAAACCTCGCGAGAGCGCAAACCGCGGCCCTGCCCTGAGCGAGAACTCGGCTGAATCTCGCGTGAGGGAGCGTTTGACAGGGATCATAATAAAAAGCGAACACAAATGAACACAATAGTGATTTAATAACTTACATAAGCACATTAATATGGAAGCTTGTTTCCGCCACATAATAGAACATTTTAAAAGAATTGTGAGGAAACTCGTCACATTAAAAAAAAATCGATATTATGATTTTGAATTCATAATTATGCAAGTCCAGGGTTTCCGCGGGTCTAAAATTCAATACCATGGCATTAAATCAGGGCTCTATGATTTATGTGATGCAGAAATGTGAGCAGAATCCATTCATAAAACTGTAGTTTACTGTATAATGCGGATCAAATGTTGTATGAATAAATCAACGGCCGGTCCGTCTCTTAAAGGGCCAGTTCACCCATTAATGAGAATCCTGTGGTCATTTCCTCGCCCTAATGTCCTCAAACACGTCAGACTTTCCTTCATTATATAAAGCCATCGAGTCTCTTCAGAACATCTGGAATAATCCGCTCCATCCGTATGGATCAGTTTCTCTTGATCAGGGCCGGCCCTGACCAGTGTGCTGCCCTAGGCCAGATTTGACTTGCTGCCCTTGTATGAAGGTTTAGCTCTACATGTTATCAGTCTCAGTTGCGGAAACACTGCTACTGTTTTATTTTTTTAATGCATTGATGTTTTTTTAATTTGTATTGTTTTATATGATGTCCAGTCCATTCTACCCCGTCATTATGTTCATGGTATTATATTTATTTAATTGTTTTAAAAGGCTGATGATAGTTAAACTATACAAAAATAGCACCTACACCGCATTACAGCCTAAACACAAATAACAAGAGTGCATCTGCATTCATGCACAAACTATTGAGAACTAGCAAAAGTGTTTGTTTTCCAGTAGATGCAGCAATCTTCCACTAATATGCACATTCATGTTTTCACCATGAATTAAACTGAGAAATTTAGATATTTCATGTGAAATTTACATAAAATGTTGCTATTTTAAAAAAACCTGTATATAAATATCATTACTAATTTGGGCAAATACATTTTAAAATGTCCATATGTCCCCTTAAAACTGCACAACTGTAGAGTAAAAACATTAGGCTATTAAAAAAGTGATATTACATGCGTTTAAAAAAACAGATATGATTCTTTTTGACCAAATCCACTGGAGAACCCAGAACAGCTGCTGGCATATAGTTTAAGGTCAAACT